>CM021104.1:492651521-492702390 GCA_007115665.2 Sequoiadendron giganteum
CCTTGCATGTTAAAGGATAACTTGAAAAACTCATTGATGCAGGTTTCATTCACCCCATTGATTATTCTCCTTGGATATCAAACATTTTCGTGGTGGAAAATATCGATAATCATGTTAGGATATGTATGGATTTTAGAGACTTGAATAAGGCCTCTTTAAAAGATGACTTTCCTCTTGCTAACATCGATATGATCATGGATTCCACTGCTAGACATGCTTTGTTATCCTTTATGGATGGATTTTCAGGTTATAATCAAATCTTCATTAACCCACAAGATCAATACAAGATGGCCTTTACATCCGCTTGGGGAACATTTTGGTGGGTTATGATGCCTTTTGGTTTAAAGAACATTGGTGCTACTTATTAGCGAATCTTAGAAGACTATGTTGATGACATTCTTGCTAAATCCTTAACCCACCAATATAATATGAGTGTCCACCAAATCTTCAAGTGTATGCATAAATATAACATGCGTTTGAATCCCAAAAGTGCGTCTTTGGAGTAGATAGTGGTAAAATTTTAGGGTTTATCATATCTCACAAAGGCATCGAGGTGGATACAAAGAAAATTGATGCTATAACTAATATGCCACCTCCTCATAACATTTCCCAATTGTGTACATTACAAGGACGGATACAAGCCATTCTCCATTTTGTCGCTTGCTTAGCCAATCATACGTTACCCTTTATGGATCTCCTTAAAAAGGATGTCAATTTCGTTTGGAATAATAATTGTAAATAGGCCTTTGAGAGTTTGAAAGAATATCTCACAACTCCACCTGTTTTACAGCCTGCTATACCCAACCAAACTTTCATCCTTTATATCATTTCTTCTACCCATGCTCTTGCTTCCTTATTGGCCCAACATGATTCCAATGGTAAAGAGCATCTTGTCTATTATATTAGTAGAACACTCCTTGATTATGAGACTCATTACTCCATAATTGAAAAATAATGTTTGGCTCTTGTATTCACTACTAGTAAGTTGTGACATTACTTGCTTAACATTGAAGTACAAGCAATGAAAAATTTTGACCCTCTAAGATATCTCTTCAATAAAACAGATCTTTTAGGAAATATTGCTGAATGGGTCATGTTGTTAACCAAGTTTGACCTTAAGTTTATTTCTCAAAGGCCTAGCCCTCACTAAAAATTTAGTTGATGCTCCTTCACCATTAGCATTACCCACCAATGACTCTTTCCCTCATGACAGTGTGTTTACTATAGACCTTCCTACATAAGAATTATACTTTGATGGATCCAAGTGTAGAATAGGATCCAGTGCTGGAGTTATCTTAATTCCACCTATTGGTAAGCCTATTCCCTTATCCTATCGTCTCAATTTCCTATACACGATTAACACAACTGAATATGAAGTGTTAATCACTGGATTACGCATTGTTCTCATCTTGGGGCTTAAAGATATTAAGATCTATGGTGATTCACAATTATTGATTAAACAAATCAATGGTCTTTATCAAACTACACATGATAAAATCTCACAATATAAGGATTTCGTTCTCAATCTATTAGATTATTTTGACTCCTTTACCATTGATAACATCCCTCGCAAATATAATTGCCATGTGGATGCAATGGCTAGTGCAACCTCTCTTATATCTCCTGTAAACCCTTTTGAACAAGTCATCTCTACCATTCATCCTATTATGGAACCCTCCATCAACGATTGACCTATTGATGTCCGTCCCACTTTTCTAGATAATCAATGTGAATGGTATGATACCATCTACAATTATCTAAAAGATGGTACCATTCTCAAACCCACAACTAGAAATACCCGCCTTCGACTCAAAAAGTTAGCCACTAAGTATATCATCCTTGCTGACACATTGTACAAAAGATCCTTCGATGGAATCCTTCTACGATGCCTCAAGGATGTTGAAACTCATGTTGCCCTCGAACAAGCCCATTCTGGTACTTGTGGAGGATATTTTGGTGGAAAAACCTTAGTGCAAAAACTCCTTCGTATGGGATATTACTGGAAAAACATGGAAAAATATTGCTATGCATATGTTAAGCGATGTCATCAGTTCCAAGAACATAGTCAGTTGATCCACACTCCTGCTTCGAAGCTTCATGACCAAATGCCTATTTGATCATTCTCTGTGTGGGTCTTGGACCTAATTGGAAAAATCTCCCCACCTTCTTCTATTGGACATACATTCATTATTACTGCTACCGATTATTTCACCAAATGGGTCGAAGCAATTTCCCTCTGATCCACAACTGTTGAGGTGATATTTCATTTCTTATTGGAACACATTATTGCTCACTTTGGCCTTACTTCTGCGTTAGTCTTGAATAATGGTACTGCCTTTAAGAACAACAATGTGAAGAAGTTCCTTGAGACCTTCCATATCCAACATCGATTTTCAACACCTTACTACCCTCAATCTAATGGTCAAGCCAAAAGTACTAATAAAATCCTTGAGGAAATCCTTAAGAAGATTTCCAATCAAAACCAAAAAGATTGGCATACACAATTGCAATATTCACTATGGGCATATCGCATGAGTGTTTGTTCTTCTATGGGAAATACCCCTTTTAACCTTGTTTATGGCACTGAGGCTATCCTCCCTTTAGAGTTAGAAATCCCCATGTTGAGGATTTCTCTCCAAATTCTCGTTGATGATGACACTTATGCACAACAATGTCTACACAAATGTAAAATTCTTGATGAACAACGCATCAATTCTCTTGAGCATCTTCAAGCTTACACTAAATAGTTGCAACACAAACACGATGTTGGTGTCATTCCTCGAACCTTTAACAAAGGTGATTTGGTTTTATATGAAAACCAGCACAACACCACCACCGATTTTGCCAACAAAGGTAAATTCAGTCCTAATTGGTTAGGCCCCTATGTGGTTGATTCAAATTGCAGATCCAGTGCTTATACCTTAACTGAGCATGATGACACTCCTCTTAAATATTCCATTAATGTCACACATTTGTGTTGATATTATCTCTAATCCCCTCTTGAATGGTATAAATTATAAAGTAGTGTTGTTAAAGCTATTAGATTCTATCCTTTAGACTCTCACATTGCTTTGTTCCTGACACATCATCATGCTTGTGTCCCGAACACTAAAGTGATTATTTAATTCATTTTTTATAATTACTTTAGATTTCATACTATTCAACTTTTCCCCTTTTGTGTGTGTTATGTTACTTTAAAATTCTGAGTGCATAACATACTTAATCTTTGTGTTTTAAATTAAATCACATACATTCTGTTAAATCATGTTGTCATTAATTAAATACTTTACCAAAGATTATTTAATTAATCACATTGTAATTTAACATCCACACAATTAAATTAAATCATATAAAATACACATGCATATATATCCATATGTCAAATGTTAGGAATAAGGTGTCTCAACCTTGGATAATTCCTATTCTTATTATTTGTTTTGTAAAATGTATTTCTTGCAAATAATGTAATTAACTGTGAGTGTACATGTCTAGTTTGCATGTTGATGTGTCACTCCACTTAATGTGTCGGCATCTTGAATTGTGTGTAAGGAGATCATGGCTGAAATGGTTATGACGGATTCCTATGACACGTAAGAGCTATGTCTGGAAGATTCAATGACAGGTGAAGACTTGTGATGTGAGTGTATTGTTGGAACGTTTTTCATGCTGCCGCATTTTGTCTTCAAGAGTTGGAAATCTCCTGAAAGAACTTGCATTGCAAGTGTGTTGTAACTGTTGTGTTGAAGATAATACATTGTGCAGTTTTTGGAGTGCTGGGGTTTTTTACCGAAAGGTTTTCCCCAGGGTAAATCATTGTGTCATTCTTCATTTTCTGTATGTATGGTATATTGCTGCAATATCTTTGTTAAGGAGATTAACGAATCTGAAATTGTAAGGGTTTAAAACGAATTTGCACCATACTTTCCTTAAGAGATTAGTGTAGGAAGCTGTTTCCGCACTTGAGTTTCCTTACATCAAAAGTATTTTATACATATCATCATAATATACAGTGTCATTGAGGACTATGACTACCAGATCCTGATACTAACACTGCATTGGTAGTAGGGCATTGGGAGACAGTCATGCATGATTGTGACCATGATCCATCGACTATGAGAGTGAACTCCAACCCTCCCATCCACACAAGTGTCAACTGATGCTCACCTACTATTCGGTCCCTCTCTATGTGTAATTGTGCCACCTCTCTCTAGTCTCTCCACCTCTGCTAGAGGTTGTGATGGTTGCACCTATGGTACAACTCTCACTCGGTGGAATTTCCTCCTCAAGCCCTCATAGCCTACCCGCAATCTCGTGAAGGGACTCAAGGTCTCTAGCTCTCGCTCCACAATTGATGGGGTAATGTAGTCAATATCCATCTCCTCTTCGTCAAATGTCATTGACACTATCTCTATGACTGCTTGATGTAGGAACTCTCGCCAACCCTCTATAGGCCTTGAAAAATCACACAAGAGTCTCATCAGTAAAACATCATCATATAAATATATATGCATTAAATCACACATCAAATACATCTCTCAAAATTAAATATCATCACCCATATCTCTGGAAGAATGTGGAATGTCCACCTCATCCTATTTAGGGGGCATAAATGGTGTGCTTGCCTCCCCTCAACTATAAGTATTAGAACCTATTGTTTCCACTATCAGGGATCTAGTCATATGTACAGGTGAGACCTCTCCCTACTCGTATCGATCCTTGACTACTACATCATCATCATCACTCAGGGGTGCCTCCTCTACTCTCTCCTCTTCCTCCTCCTCCTCCTCCTACTCCTACTCCTCATCCTCTCCCTCTTGTCCATCATAATATGGGTCTACATCCTCATCATACTCCTCATCAATAATATCCAAAAATATTTCAGCAACCATGTACCGTGTCTTCTCGACCCTGCCCTCTTTCTCTTGCTCCTCCCCCTCATCTGACATAGGCTCTACCTCTCCCACCAACTCATCCATTGAGAAAATTAGATCTGGTCACAATGTTCTCCACCACTCCTCATGGTCCCATGTGGTACCAACATCATTTGCATCATCCACAAGTGGTTGGTCATGATCCAAATAACTCGATGACATCATCTAGTATGAATCGTGCTATATCCCTTGGTCTCCAAGCACTTTGAACAGACCTCCTGAATGATGATCGTGGATGTGGTGGTATCTCTACCTATCCAAACTACCTCATAAGCTAATCATAGTAGAATGACCACACTATGTGATGGTGTCATCCTACTAGGAACCTGCTCATCTATAACCTCCACAACTATCTGGTATGATCTATCCATTGTAGAACGAGCTGGTATAGCCTCCACATGATATCCTCCTCATCTAGCCAATCGAATCTCACTCTCCAAAAGTGTAGATCATTGTACTTCCATAATCATCATAATGGATATCCAAATGCTCGTGGATAGCCCATTGCTGTTGGATACAGGAAGCCAATTGGTTGTGTACATGTGATATGCTCTAAGAACCATACTTGTAAGAGTGTATAGTGTACCATACTATCTAGCTCTTGGAAAAAAACCGACCAAGGTCATAGTACAAATATGCTAGAATGAATCATCCCCAAGCATAAACTGTCTGATGCTCTACCATGCCTCATACTAGATGTACCATTCCACCCTCCAGATGCATTCTCGCCCATCCGAAAAGATGACCAATGCTACTATATGCATCGTAATATGTCTCACCACTGACACTCATGAATAGAGTAACATCACCAGCTCTATTCGCCCTGCGACTCTGTCATCATGTAGAAGACTGTCAAGGTAGTACTGCATGTCTGCCTGCTACTCTCGAAAGGATCGTCCCCTCTGGAGCTGCACTCGTCCCCCCTGAATAGGGACTCAAAGTATGTGATGGATGTCCTCTAATGTAATGGTCATCTTTCTCGTCGGTAGGTGAAAAGTGCATGTATTGACATTCCACCTCTCACATAATGCCATCAGCATAGCATCATGATATCTCATGGGTGGTATGAGATATTCCCAATAGATCCCCACTGCCTGTAGATTCTCCGTCTCTACTACTGATAGGGCTAGAGCCAAGTCTTTCAAGAAACTCAACTATCTCCCACCTAAATGCTACTGAGAACGAGTGGGTACCTATACAAATTATCACAATATGCTATCTAAATCATCCGATTTCTTCAGTTTTACTCTAATTCATCAAGAAAGTGTGCTAATGTTGTTCTAGTGTGCTTTTTCTATAGCCCTAGAAAATTTAGAACCCTTTTGGGATACTTCATGAAGAAACGAGACACTTTGCAAACAAAAGGGACACTTTGCAAAAAAAAGGGACACTTTGTGAACTTTTTTTCCAGGATCCTAATATATTCTTAATATGCATTAAATTCATCCTATAATTGAAAAATCACAAAGAAAAGGCTCCAGAATCAACTAACCTCATGCTAGCAGTTGCCGCTTGCCACCTGATCCTGTAGTAAGTCCAATCTTGTAGGGTGAAATCACGTGTGCTTGAAATCCTCTTGCTCTCTCCTCATCACTCTTCAATGCTACAAAAGATAAATGAGAAGGTAAGTGCATGTTTACTCTATTTTCAATTCTTTTTAACTATCTCATTTTTACACACATGTGCGCATTCGTACCTTTTTACTTTGTTAGCCTTTTAGTGTGCTTTTCCATTCAAATCAACATTCTAGGTGCTAGTGATCTCCATTTTTGATGTCATTTGTTACGTCATAACCGTATTTCCATTCCCTAAATCATCACTCACCTATCGCCATGAGGCATGGTACTTGGAAATTCCCTCCAATATGCATTTCCTCCTTCAATGTGGTAAGATTGGTACCTTGATTCCACCTCTGTAAAGCAAGTGGAATCAAGGGGGGCATACATCTACCCTCAAATTTGATCTTTAGGGATTAGATAAGAGGATTTCTAGAACTTATATTGAATTTTAATAAATTATGACACATGTACCGAGAAATAATGAAAATAAAAAGAGGAAATAATTATTTTACTAATGTGTGATTCATCATAGCCAATCATTTGGAGAAGGGAAAGAGGGATTACACTAATTATAGACTTGTTAAATTGATAACAATATACTTAATAAATTGGAATTAAGTGTGTCTTGTTTGTTGTGATTTTCCTTGTTCTTTCATTCTCATTTAACCTTCTATATTATGTTTTTTATCTCAATTTATTTCTTTCATATGTTGTTTTATGTGTATCCACTTAGGGGTTCTCCCTTCATGTCACTTATCTTGTTATTCCAATCTTAAAATTCATTGAGCGATTGCTTTCATCCTAAGGGTTATGAATTTATATATAATATTAAAGGAAGAATTGAAAAGAGTGATGGGCCTTTAATAAAAATTAGATTAGCCATTCTTGGATTTGGGTCTCTTCTTAGTATCCATGCAATTAAGAGAACTTCATCATATTAATCCATCGTTAAGATCTTATTAGGGTATCAACTATAGTCTTGATCAAATTTATTTATGGTACAGTCACCAATAATATCTTCCAATACATTAATAATGAGACCATTCATGAATTGTTCTATAAAGACTAACATGTAGTGATCATTAAAGGTCATCATGATGTAAGATTGGTTGTTATGAAGAAGATTGTCCTCACCTATTATTAGTGAGATACACTCTTTATCACTACATTTTATCTAATGGGGGCATGGCATAATGGGGACATGGTATAAGAATTCAAGAATTTGATGGGATCCTTAGTGCGAGCCACATACTATTAAATATTGATAAGTTAGTTTTATTAAGGATGGTGTTGATATTTTAAGGTTGGAAAAAGGTTATTCAGAGTTTACAAAGGGGTTTCTTAGAGATGTATTGATGTTGAAGGGAAGGATGTAGAACCATCAGAGGATGGGAATATAAATGAGGTTTTTGAATAGGGAAATCTTGAAATAGGTAAACTTCATAACAATAATAAAAGTAATAATCAGGATTATAAAGGTAATTGATGTCTTAGGATGAAAATTAGGCTCAATGAAATGAATTAGCACTAGGATATGTAGCACATGAACTATGTTGACAAGGTGGCTTCACACTCCAAAATTTGAGTTTTCTCCAACTTCCTTGGTATGATGTTCAATTCTATATCAATCTAATAGAATTAGTACAAAATATGAAAAAATGATTGTATAATTATCAAATTAAAAAATATATATGATAATTATCATTCCAAATCTTCAAAACATGAAAATATAAGTTCATACTATCAAATTAAATCTGAAAACATGCAATTCAGTTCTTCTATATTGACAAAACAAAAAAAGGTGACCTGCCATTTTAATTAAGATTGATATTTAATTGAAACACAATGAAATGTGTGTTTGCATTTAAAATAAAATGCATATTTCAGAGAAAAATAGAGTATGTGGGTCTTGAATTATGAGATCCACATGCCTTTTTTACTATTTTGGAATTCTAATAAATGTGCTCATGTTATAACCTACTTTGAGGAGAGAGAGAGAGAGAGGGGGGGGGAGATATGGAAGTATATGAAGAGAAAGAGAGAGCAGAGATATAGAGAGGAAGAGAGGGGGAGAGATAGGTCTAGAGAGGGAGAGAAGGAGAAATATCTCAATATATAGAGAGAGGAGAGAGAGAGGTTCTAGAGGGAGAGATATAGAGATATATCTAGAGGGATAGGGAGAGGTGAGATAGAGAGAATTATAGATAGATAAATAATGAGCGAGCATAATATATAAAGAGGGAGAGATATAAATGATATAGAGGGATAGGGAGAGAGAAAGGGTGAGTTAGAGGGAAGTAGAGATGGAGAGAGAGAGAAAAAAGAGGGGGAGATAGGGAAATATTCAACGAGAAAGAGATGAAGGGAAGGGGTAAGGGGGAGAGAGGAGAGATAACTCAATATATAGAGATGGAGAGGGAGAGGGAGAGGGAGAGGGAGATATATAAAGAGGGAGGTATAGAGGGATGAAGAGGCATAGGGAGATAGATGTAGAGAGAGGAGGAAGGGGAAGAGATATAGATTGAAAGAGATATAAAAATATAGAGAGGGATAGCGAGATAGATAGAGAGACATGGAGATAGAGGTAGGGAAAGATATGGATAGAGAGATACTTGGAAGTATAGATGAAGAGGTAGGTTTCATTTTTTCCTTCACACAAATATGAGTGTGTTATAGCACATTCACATTTTTTTTATCTTTTTTGGATAATGTTGTGTCGCTAAAAATTGTATACCTTTGAAGAAAAGGACAATTTTGTGCTCGTTTTGGTCCTACTTTAGGTCACATTTCATCAATTATTACCCTAAAAACAACATTTATAGGCCCCTAAGGTTTTTTAATTTTGACTTGGAGGCCTATTATACCTAAGGGATCATTTATCCCCTGACAAGCAATATCAAAATCATTCAAAAAGCACTATTCCCACTTCAAAATCCCTTAGTGGGACTAGGTCACCCTTGGGCGACCTAGTCCTTTTTGAGGATTTTTGAGAATTTAAGTGGGAAAATTAATATTTAATCAAAAACTCCTGATGGGTGTCGACCTCTTAGGTCAAGATTCTTGACAATTAGGTCTTGTTTCTTATATATACTTATTTTTAGGTCATTTTTCCACTCTCTCTTAGTCATTTTTCACATCCAACTCCAAGAACCAAGTGTAAAACATCTTCCTCAAGAAGATTCATCTCTCACACAACAAAAATTGAAGCTTTTGGACAACAAAACATGGAATTTTTCAAGTCTTCAAGCTCACTTCACATCCAAGATCATTCATTGACAAAGGTTGGAGATAGATCCCTATGGAGATTCATGGAGAAATCTAGGCTGAGGAGGTACATCTAGCCACAAAATCACACCTAAAGACTGTTTTTAAAGTGACTCCATCTACTTTTAGCCCATTTTTAGACTTGAGGTTTGCATTCCATTTGCATTCGTATTTTGGGTTCATTTGCAATGTTGTAGGGTTTCTAGGGTTGAAGTTGCCCATCATTTCAAATCTTTTACGTACATCTTTTTCTAGCACAATAGAATAGGGTTTTGCTTTATTTCAAGTTTTCCTAGTTCTAGACACACTTAGGGCTAGGGTTTATGAAAATTTTCTATTCCAATACAAGTTTAAATACAGACTAGGGGTTTGACCAAGGAAAACCCCACATTAGAAACCCAAATATCTTCTATTTTGCAGGTTATTTTGCAAATCTAAGTTTGGATTCTAGTGAAGAGACAAAATACAGACTAGAGGCCTTCGTGTCCACTTTCAGTTTTTTAGAAAAGATGAAAGGGACTAGGTTACCCATAATGGCGATCTAGTCCCATTGAAGGTTCTCGACATTGAAAGTTGCATATTTGGAGACCCAGTTGCCAAAAATGGTTTTCAGAGCAATTTTCCTGAAAAGGGACTAGGTCGCCCCACTTGGCATAAGTGTCTTAGTAGGTTTAGAGTCCAAATTTCTCAATTTTTGTGAGGCTTCCACAACTTCCTCTTTGGCCTATAACATTTTCCAGGTGCACTCATTTGACTTAGTTTGTCACTTTACTTAGTTTATGTTTCTTTTTAGCATTATTATAATAGATCATGTGTTTTCCAACATTATAGACTCTATTAGTTTAGGTTAAGTAGTTAGGTTTTCATGTTATATTTCAACACTTTTCATATTCCATTACATATTCAATCCCTAGCATTGAATGAATAAAAATATTGAATGCCCCCCTAGTGGTAAAGGAAAACCCTCTTCCTTCTAGGTGAAACCCTAGAAATTTGTAGAGGACCCATTCTTTTACCCACATAAAGCATTAAATTTTGTGGTTCAAATGTCAACCTTTAGGGTTGGATTTTATTTGGGAATCCAAACCAAACGATTGAACTTACATGGAAATTACCAAAGACAGGTGTTTTGAAAATTATAAAAAATGACACAATCTAGAGCTTACTCTCTATCAGGTTTGCATGTCTTTTACTGTCAGGTTAAAAAAAACCACAATAACGTTGAGTCGTATGTTAGTTTTTTAATCATATATTTTTTTCTACATTTCAAATATGTTAAAGGTTTTGATACTTAATTTCTTTTGATAGTGTCTCCATATTTTTCAAAAACTTATGTATGGTATTTTTGGTTTCATTTTTTACCCATTCATCAAAATTTGAAAAAAAATTACATTTTACAAACTAGACTATATTCTTTTTTTTAGACTGTAGGAATTGGGTAGCCCCCTATAAACTACAGTTCACCTAGTAAATTTTTTCCACTTGACCAGTGACGTTGATGTGATACACCCTTCGGTACCATGAGGACGGAGGGAGACTAGGCCTCATGACCTCTTGCTTGTAACAAGATGCTTTAGCCAATCGAGCTAGGTCCTCCGACCCACAAACTAGACTATATTATATACACATTAAAAGAAATTAATTTTGGATTAGTTTTCAAAAAATTAGGAGGGAGCACACTCAAAT
The DNA here is from genome assembly GCA_007115665.2 of Sequoiadendron giganteum. Taxonomy (NCBI): domain Eukaryota; kingdom Viridiplantae; phylum Streptophyta; class Pinopsida; order Cupressales; family Cupressaceae; genus Sequoiadendron; species Sequoiadendron giganteum. Next base: position 492,662,962 of record CM021104.1, read on the forward strand.
TTTTTATTTTTATGATGTGTCCACTTTGAAAATTAGTAAAAAATCATATATTTATTAATTTAAAATTAGACATGAATTACATAACACTAGCTAATTTTTCATCGAAGAATTTTTTAAATACTAGAAAAAAAGTTAAAATTTTAGGGGGGCACACTAGACTATTAATTTTTTTTGACAAAAACAAGGGAACTTTGTGGGCTCCCCCTATTTGAACACCTTAATCTCCACTATTTTCAATACAAGTTGCATATTCAAAATTTGAGAATAACTATCTTCAATTTCTCATCGAAGATCAGTTTTTCCTAATTAAAAAAAAAGACCACTTAAGACCCCTTTTGGTACCCCATTTCCATGCGCATACCCATATCTAGATAAAATATTTTTTATACATTAGGTTTTTCGTCTAAATTCATATAGGATCCTTATATGGATCATTGGAAAAAAAGATGTATATCAAATGTATAATTAATTATAATTTTTATCATCTACATTCATAAATAATAATTGGTTATTGTGATATTGACTATGTTGGTGATCCTATTGATAGGAAATATACCTCAAGCTATGTCTTGAAAATATAGTATAAGTTCTCTCACATGAGGTAGTAAAAAAAATCACTCCTCACACTTTTATCTACAAAGGATGAGTATAGAAGTGTAGTAGAAATATAATGGAAAGCAATGTGGCTAAAAAAAATAATTGGACGAGCTTCATTTGGGTACCAATGAGAGTACTATTTCATCTTTTAATATCCAAAGTTTCATTTTTTCTTACCAAGACTCTATTTATGCATCAAAAAATAATGCACGTTAAAATCCATGTGTATTTTTTTAAAAGTTCTCAATGATTAAATTACTCTCAAGCTATATATATATTGAAGGTCAAATGGTAGTTATATTCCATGTCATGGTTGTGGAAACCCAAGCTTAACTCTAGTAGCCACTAATGGTCATGAAGACTTAGTCTTGAATCTTAGCAACCGCATTTATGAAACCTTTATAAAATGTAAAACTCTCTACATTCTAAACAATGCTAGGGCCTCAAGAAGTTGTCATTGAGGGGGAGTGTGCATGTCGATGCCAACTCATAGTGGTCAAATATGTTTTTTTAATATGTTAGGATTTATATACATTATGTATTCTCTTCCTCTATATTTACTCTTTCATTTGTAAATCACTATACACATAAGACGTAACAATGATTTTAAGAACTATGAGTATTGGCTAAGACCTAAGGGAATTGTGTAAAGAACTTGGGGGAGATTATTTCGAGGAGGCTTGAGATCCAATAAGGAACTCTATAAGACACATTTGTGAGCATAGTTGATAAAATTAGGTTTTAAATTATGGATTTTTTTTTTTTGTGTAGTCTTGAATATATGATCTTGATCTTGAAATGTATTTTATCCATATATGCTTGTTAAATAAGTCTTTTATTATGAAGAAACTTTATTTTTATTTAAAAAATAAAATTCATAATGTATAGTGTTAGAGAAGTCCACATTCTTATAAGTTAGATCAATTAATTTGTTCAATAATAAATATTAAATTCACATTATTATTGTTAACTCACCCAAAATAGCCTCTCTCAGTAATCTTATATTATAAGAAGTATCAAAACCAAGTTGTACAAAATTTGAATACTGAGTAATATAATTAATTTAGTGCTAGAAAGGCTACTATAAATAAAAATATTGCATGTATCTAAGATTTCTTATCTAATTAAATTGGTAAAGAAAAATCTCTTATCATTGAGGAAAGCAAATAAAACATAGTAATGTTATCAATATATTTCTATGTGTAACAAAATGGGTATATTTGAGTGTTATTATGATCAAGTCTATAAATTTTTATACACATAAATTTCAAATAAATTATTTGGGGACAAATATTCTACACTTAAATAGCTTTATTCAAGTTACGATAATGACTGCATCTTAAGAAAAACAAGTACTAGGAATTAGGTCAACTGATAAATCATTTGGGGGGGCCTCTTATCAACACTATTTCTTTAGGACATATTTAAGACTTTAAAGGTGACTATAAAATAAAAACATATCTAAACAAAAAAATTGGTAAAATTTGTGTTAGATCCACATTAAAATGTGGGCATGACACAATTGTTGCTCATTCTTGTATTTACTACCATTGTGAGATAGTGGTGATTTAAACTTGGGTGAAATGTGGGAATTATGGTCAATCAAATATGAGTTGGGTGAACTTGAGTTGTTGAACTATTAAGCCTCTACACAATAAGTAGGCAAGGTCATCGGAGATGAGCCCCCAAGGACTAGGTCTAGCCCCTAGGTCTTGTTCTCTTATTTACTTTGAGATTACCATATATTTAATCATTTGACATGCAATTTGAATTATGTTTCAAGTTTTTAATTAGTTAGTTGAACTAATTAGGTCTATCTTAGTGATGTAGGTTCCATGTCTCCACTTGAACCCGATCATGATTGTTGCAAAAATTGTTTACTTGACCAAGTTCTTATAATTGATTGGTCAAACATTGTTATGCTTTCATAAAGTGTATAGATAGGAAGCAACCTTTGTGAATCATGCATATGATTGTGATCAAAATTTGAAAGTTGTGTCTTGTCCTTAACTATATTTTGGTGTAGAATTTAGGGCATTATATCATATAACCTATATCTTATACTAAGATATAATATTCCAACATTCTCCCCCTTGTTACATCAATCTAAACCAAGGATGGAACACTACATAGATTGAATAGAGCATCCCATATAGAAATTTGATGAAATACCTCCACTCAATCTCCCCTCATTCAAGACGCATTAGTGGATTCTCTACCATCAAACAATACATTTAATTCAAAAACTACTCAACTTGATGTTGGAGCATCGAGGTGAAGGGCAATCCTCATCAATAAAAAAAGAAAGGGAATTTAATTTTAGAATTTGTCAATTTCAAAAATTAGAAAAAATGGACTTGGGCATGGCTTTGAAGGGAGTTATAAGTTTTAATGATGCATTTAAAGCTAAAATTGTGTATGCAAAAGTGGGTGCTCAAGGTGAGTTGGTAGGAGTTACATTGGAAACTGCTCTAAAATCTAGGAGTTGATTCTCATTTTGGAAATTTTGATGGGAGTGGGTTTATGAATGCATTTTTTATATTATGGAAATTTTTTGAAATTTATTTTTGGAGGTTACTTCCCAATTTGGTTGTGACTTTTTTCTAGAGAAGTTTTGGAGCCTATTTTGGAAGATTACAGGCAATTTGGGCTATGTTTTGATAACCATTCTTGGCTAGAATTTGAAGGTGTTTGTTGCAGGCATGGATTTTCTTGGTGAGGATGGAGAAATAATTTTGTTTCAGATTTGAGGAGTTTATTACAACAAAAAAGTTTTATTAGAGACCATTGTTGAAGATTGATTTAGTGGAAGATTGGAGATTGGAAGCTACAGATTGAAGATTGGATGTTGTAGTTGAAAGAAGGAAAGTTGTTGCTGTTGTATTTCTTTATTTTATATAAAAATTAGATTGTAATTTGTTTTGAGTTGATTTAAATCAGTCCTAGGGACTGTAAAATATGATATAATCAGATTTTTTGAAGTTATGCATTCCTTCTTGCAAGTTTGAGACATAATACATTGATTATAGTTTGCAGATTTTGCATTCAGTATTTGTTGTTTCAGGTGGTGTGAGAATATCTCCATTGAGAATGCTATTTGATTTCAGATTTGATTAATGTGAGAGTATTTTTCCCTTTCATCACAACTATTCACAAGTACAACTCTCATCTTGTGAATCAAGAAATATTCAAGTATCTACAAAAATATCACTCTATGTGTGATTAAGAGACATAATTATCCATAGAAACAAAATTTATTCTTATGTGAATCAAGTCATACTAAAATAACCACATACACACCACTTGATATATCATTTGAAACATTATCAACTATCCATTGATAAAAATCACCAAGTTTTTGGATCAAGACATTATCAACTGTCTACAAATAAAATGAAATTGACATGCCCCCTTACCCCAAGAATAGACACAAATGTAGTGGTCCTTCTAAAACAATCTACAATCTCCAAGTGAGAGGCTACCTCAAGATTTCAAGAAATTTCAACCTCTTTTTTCCTCTAGCCTCCTCTTTTGAGTTCTTATCTTAATCTACTTGATGTCTCATTTGAATCTTAATAAACTGTGTTAAAATGCTATTGAAGTTGGCATAGCTAGTTGTCTTACCTTATATATCATGTCCTTAATCTATAGGTGATTGATTCCTTGCTATCCACTATGGAGTAAGGTATGTTTCATGGAAGTTGCAAAACCACCGCTCAGCTGCAAACCAATTGGTTTAATATTCAATTGTGATATATTGAATTTATATTTGTAGTGATTTTAGAAAGAATCTATGCTCTATACATGTTGGAATAAAATCCATAGAGATATGAGTATTTTTGGATGTTGAAGTTGTATTGCTGATATGTGGTTGTCATTGATGTCAACACTATTAGCATTGGTGTTTCTGAAGGCTATATATGTCGAGGAGATTGAGAAAATGGTAATAAATATATTGCAGGTAACCAATGAAGCTGAGAAGGTCAGAGTGATGGAAATTTGTGTTCATAGATGATTAGGTGGCACGCACTAAAGGGTTTGTTGCTGAGATTATCTAGTATTTTGTCCAAAATTTTCAATGGTACACATCAAGAATTGAGAAAGTTATGAAGATCTGCATTCCTAGAGTTATTCAGTTACTGTAGCAAGTGTTTCTGGAAGATGAGATTGCAATTCTAGTGAATTTGGTTGTTGTGTATGTTTCTGAGATGTTTAATAATACTTCTAGATTGTTCTCTATCAGTTCAATTTGTTCGTGCTGATCGATGTGTTCACGATTGAAGATTTTTCCTTGTGTGTTCAAATTTTTAATGTTCTTGGCCCACATGATGGTGATAGCATGCTGCGGATCCTTATGGATTAATACGTTATTTTTAGCATGTTCGAGGATGTTGATTTAGGTCTTTGCTATGTTGTGCCCGACCTAGGTTGGTGCACATTAAGAATTGTTCATGTATTGAGGCCGACAAGTTGTAATTCATTTATTCTGTGGCCGATAGAGTTGTTGATGTAAATCCATGTAGTGGATATATAAGAGTGATTGTCTCTTCATTGTAAATGTATGTGTGAGAGTGTGTGTGCTCAAATTATACTCGGTGTATGTGTTTGTATGTGCAAATAAAGATCAGATCATCTGAATGTAGAGAAGAGTGTGAAGAAGGTTGAGAAAAGTGTATTTGTCCCTAATGGAAACTCTAATTAGGCTTGTAAAGAAGCGAATTTCTCAGTTCAAATTCATCAGATGGATTTAATCTAATTGTCTTATGTAGGGTAGTGAGCCTTCCCTTTGAGCAGTGAACTGTAGGTAGTGTGCCTGAATGCAAGTGCATTCTTATATTCATTCTTCATTATACTTTTAACAGGGTATAATCTTGTGGACTGACATCCACCATGGTTTTCCCCCTTAAGAGGGTCTCCATGTATAAAATCTTGGTGTTCATGTGTCTCTGATGTGTTATTGATTTATGCTTGCATTGCTAATTATCAGATCTATGATTAAAGGTTGATTAATGTTGAATAAGTTTGATTTTGGTAACAACTCATTCACCCCCATCTCAGTTGTCTATACTTGTTTTTCCAACAATTGGTATCAGAGCATATTTCCTCTAAAGAATTTTAACAACTTGATCTGATCTGAGATGGAATCATACAAGAAGAATAGTCCTAGATTTGATGGTACAAACTACTCTCTTTGGGAAGTTTGACTGGAGTGTCATTTGAAGTGCATTAGTGAGCCTTTTTGGAAGATTAATCAGAATGCATATACTATTCCTCAGAATGGTCCCTCCTCTGAAGATGAGATCAAACAAGTAGAAGTTAATACCAGGCTATTGAAGCATTTTTGAGTGCTTTGATAGATTCAAAGATGACAAATGTGATAGATTTGAAGACTACACATGAGATCTGGAAAAATTTGGAAACATTGTATGATCGAGATGCACTAGTGAAAAGTGCTAAGCTACAAAGTCTAAAGGAAAAGTGGGAGAGCATGAAGATGAGTGAAGATGGAAACATCTTTTATTTCTTGCAAAAGGTAAATGAATTAGTGATGGACATTAGATGTGTTGGTGGAACCTTGGATGAAGAAGAGATTGTGGCTAAGATACATAGATCTGTGCATACTTATTACAAAACAAAAGCTCATGCTATTGACGAGCTTAGGGCAGTAACAAATGTCACAAGAGACATGCTGATTGGAAAATTAATTGCCTTCGAGTTGAGTGAATTTGGTGGATCCTCACCTAAGACAAATTCTACATACAAAGATACTGTGTCCGGAAAAAACTAATAAAGATATAATGCGAGAGAGAGTTCCAAGAAGACATGCTATGTTGTGCCGGTCCTGGCTTGGTGCACATTAAGAATTGTTCATTTATTGAGGCCGACAAGTTGTAATTCATTTATTCTGTGGCCGATAGAGTTGTTGATGAAAATCCATGTAGCGGATATATAAGAGCGATTGTGTCTTCATTGTAAATGTATGTGTGAGAGTGTGTGTGCTCAAAGTATGCTTGGTGTATGTGTTTGTATGTGCGAATAAAGATTAGATCATCTGACTGTAGAGAAGAGTGTGAAGAAGGTTGAGTGAAGTGTATTTGTGCCTAATCGAAACTGTAATTAGGCTTGTGAAGAAGCTAATTTCTAAGTTCATATTCATCAAATGGATTTCATCTGATTTTCTGATGTAAGGCAATGAGCCTTCCCTTTGAGTAGTGAGCTCTAGGTAGTGTGCCTGAATGCAAGTGCATTCTTATATTCATTGTTCATTATACTTTTAACAGGGTATAATCTTGTGGACTAACATACACCGTGGTTTTCCCCCTTAACAGGGTTTCCACGTATAAAATCTTGGTGTTCATGTGTCTCTGATGTGTTATTGATTTATGCTTGCATTGTTAATTATTAGATCTAAGATTAAAGGTTGATTAATGTTGAATAAGTTTGATTTTGGTAACAACTGATTCACCCCCGTCTCAGTTGTCTATCCTTGTTTTTCCAAAAATTGAATTCAGAGCATAGTTTCTCTAAAGAATGTTAACAACTTGAGATGATCCGAGATAGCATCATACAAGAAGGATAGTCCTAGATTTGATGGTACAAACTACTCTCTGTGGGAAGTCAAAATGGAGTGTCATTTGAAGTGCATTGGTGAGCCTTTTTGGAAGATTACTCAGAATGCATATACTATTCCCTAGAATTATCCCTCCTCTGAAGATGAGATCAAGCAAGTAGAAGTTAATACCAAGGCTATTGAAGCATTGTTGAATGCTTTAATAGATTCAAAGATGACAAATGTGATAGATTTGAAGACTGCACATGAGATATGGAAAAATTTGGAAACATTGTATGAACGAGATGCACTAGTGAAAAGTGCTAAGCTACAAAGTCTAAAGGGCAAGTGGGAGAGCATGAAGATGAGTGAAGATGGAAACATCTTTTTTTTCTTGCAAAAGGTGAATGAATTAGTGATGGACATTAGATGTGTTGGTGGAACCATGGATGAATAAGAGATTGTGGCTAAGATACTTAGATCTATGCCTAGTTATTACAAAACAAAAGCTCATGCTATTGATGAGCTTAGGACAGTATTAAATGTCACAAGAGACATGCTGATTGGAAAATTAGCTACCTTTGAATTGAGTGAATTTGTTGAATCTTCACCTAAGACAAAGTTAGCATTCAAAGCTACTGTATCTAGAAAACACCCACACAGATATAATGCGAGAAGGTTCCAAGAAGACATGCGATGTTGTGCCCGACCTAGGTTAGTGTGCATTAAGAATTGTTCATGTATTGAGGCTGACAAGTTGTAATTCATTTATTATGTGGTCGATAGAGTTGTTGATGTAAATCCATGTAGCGGATATATAAGAGAGATTGTCTCTTCATTATAAATATATGTGTGAAAGTGTGTTTGCTCAAAGTATGCTCGGTGTATGTGTTTGTATGTGCGAATAAAGATCAGATCATCTGATAGTAGAAAAGAGTGTGAAGAAGGTTGAGCGAAGTGTATTTGTGCCTAATCAGAAGTGTAATTAGGCTTGTCAAGAAGCTAATTTCTCAGTTCATATTATCAAATGGATTTAATCTGATTTTCTTACGTAAGGCAGTGAGCCTTCCATTTGAGCAGTGAGCTCTAGGTAGTGTGTCTGAATGCAAGTACATTCTTATATTCATTTTGTATTATAGTTTTAATAGGGTATAATCTTGTGGACTAACATCCACCGTGGTTTTCCCCCTTACCAGGGTTTCCACATATAAAATCTTGGTGTTCATGTGTCTCTGAGGTGTTATTGATTTATGCTTGCATTGTTAATTATCAGATCAAGGATTAAGGGTTGATTAATGAATAAGTTTGATTTTGGTAACAACTGATTCACCCCCATCTCAGTTTCATATCCTTGTTTTGCCAACAATTGGTATTAGAGAATAGTTCCTCTAAAAAATTTAAAAAACTTGAGGTGATCCAAGATGGCATCATAGCAGAAGGATAGTCCTAGATTTGATGGTACAAACTCCTCTTTGTGGAAAGTCAGAATGGAGTATCATTTGAAATGCATTGGTGAGCCTTTTTGGAAGATTACTCAGAATGCATATACTATTCCTCAGAATGGTCCCTCCTCTGAAGATGAGATCAAGCAAGTAGAAGTTAATACCAAGGCTATTGAAGCATTGTTGAGTGTTTTGATAGATTCAAAGATGAGAAATGTGATAGATTTGAAGACTGCACATGAGATCTGGAAATTTTTTGAAACATTGTATGAATGAGATGCACTAGTGAAAAGTGCTAAGCTACAAAGTCTAAAGGGCAAGTGGGAGAGCATGAAGATGAGTGAAGATGGAAACATCTTTTCTTTCTTGCAAAAGGTAGATGAATTAGTGATGGATATTAGATGTGTTTGTGGAACCTTGGATGAATAAGAGATTGTGGCTAAGATACTTTGATCTATGCCTAGTTATTACAAAACAAAAGCTCATGCTATTCATGAGCTCAGTACAATATTAAATGTCACAAGAGACATGCTGATTGGAAAATTAGCTGCCTTCGAATTGAGTGAATTTATTGAATCTTCACCTAAGACAAAGTCACCATTCAAAGCCACTGTATTCGGAAAAAACCAATAGAGATATAATGCGTGAGGGTTCCAAGAAGACATGCTATGTTGTGTCCAACCTAGATTGGTGCGCATTAAGAATTGTTCATGTATTGAGGCCGACAAGTTTTAATTCATTTATTCTGTGGCCGATAGAGTTGTTGATGTGAATCCATGTAGCGGATATATAAGATCGAGTATCTCTTCATTGTAAATGTATGTGTGAGAGTGTGTGTGCTAAAAAGTATGCTTGGTGTATGTGTTTGTATGAGCGAATAAAGATCATATCATCTAAATGTAGAGAAGAGTGTGAAGAAGGTTGACAGAAGTGTATTTGTGCCTAATCGGAGCTGTAATTAGGCTTGTGAAGAAGCCAATTTCTTAGTTCATATTCATCAGATGGATTTAATCTGATTTTCTTTTTTAAGGTAGTGAGCCTTCCCTTTGAGAAGTGAGCTCTAGGTAGTGTGCTTGAATGCAAGTGCATTCTTATATTCATTCTTCATTATACTTTTAATAAGGTATAATCTTATGGACTAACATCCACCATGGTTTTCCCCCTTAATAGGGTTTCCACTTATAAAATCTTGGTGTTCATGTGTCCCTGATGTGTTATTGATTTATACTTGCATTGTTAATTATCAGATCTAGGATTAAGGGTTGATTAATGAATAAGTTTTATTCTGGTAGCAACTGATTCACCCCCATGTTAGTTGTTTATCCTTGTTTTGCCAACAATTGGTATCAGAGCATAGTTCCTCTAAAATTTTTTAACAACTTGAGGTGATCCGAGATGGCATCATACAAGAAGGATAGTCCTAGATTTGATGGTACAAACTACTCTCTGTGGAAAGTCAGAATGGAGTGTCGTGGACATTAGATGTGCTAGTGGAACATTTGATGAAGAAGAGATTGTGGGTAAGAGACTTAGATCTGTGCCTACTTCTTACAAAACAAAAGCTCATGCTATTGATGAGCTCAAGACAGTACCAAATATCACAAGAGACATGCTGATTGGAAAATTAGCTGCCTTTGAGTTGAGTGAATTTGGTGAATCTTCACCTAAGACAAAGTTTGAATTCAAAGCTACTCTATCTAGAAAAAACCAACAGAGATATAATGCAAGAGAGTTCCAAGAAGACATGCTATGTTGTGCCCGTCCTAGGTTGGTGCGCATTAAGAATTGTTTATATATTGAGGCTAACAAGTTGTAAGTCATTTATTCTGTGGCTGATAGAGTTGTTGATGTAAATCCATGTAGCGGATATATAAGAGCGAGTATCTCTTCATTGTAAATGTATGTGTGAGAGTGTGTGTGCTCAAAGTATGCTCAACGTATGTGTTTGTATGAGCGAATAAAGATCAGATCATCTGAATGTAGAGAACAGTGTGAAGAAGGTTGAGCGAAGTGTATTTGTGCCTAATCAGAATTGTAATTAGGATTGTGAAGAAGCTAATTTCTCAATTCATATTCATCAGATGGATTTAATCTAATTGTCTTATGTAATGTAGTGAGCTTTCCCTTTGAGCAGTGAGCTCTAGGTAGTGTGCCTGAATGCTAGTGCATTCTTATATTCATTCTTCATTATAATTTTAACAGGGTATAATCTTGTGGACTAACATCCACCATGGTTTTCCCCCTTAACAAGGTTTCCACGTATAAAATCTTGGTGTTCATGTGTCTCTATTGTGTTACTGATTTATACTTGCATTGTTAATTATCAGATCTAGGATTAAAGGTTGATTAATGAATAATTTTTATTTTGGTAACAATTGATTCACCCCCGTCTCAGTTGTCTATCCTTGTTTTGCCAACAATTGGTATCAAAGCATAGTTCCTCTAAAAAAATTGAAAAACTTGAGGTGATCCGAGATGGCATCATACAAGAAGGATAGTCCTAGATTTGATGGTACAAACTACTCTTTGTGGAAAGTCAGAATGGAGTGTCATTTGAAGTGCATTGGTGAGCCTTTTTGGAAGATTACTAAGAATGCATATACTATTCCTCAGAATGGTCCCTCTTCTGAAGATGAGATCAATCAAGTAGAAGTTAACACCAGGGCTATTGAAGCATTGTTGAGTGCTTTGATAGATTCAAAGATGACAAATGTGATAGATTTGAAGTTTGCACATGAGATCTGGAAAAATTTGGAAATATTGTATGAACAAGATGCAATAGTGAAAAGTGCTAAGCTATAAAGTCTAAAGGGCAAGTGGGAGAGCATGAAGATGAGTGAAGATGAAAACATATTTTCTTTCTTGCAAAAGGTAAATGAATTAGTAATGGACATTAGATGTGCTGGTGAAACCTTGGATGAAGAAGACATTCTGGCTAAGATACTTAGATTTGTGTCTACTTCTTACAGAAAAAAATCTCATGCTATTAACGAGCTCAGGACAGTAACAAATGTCACAAGAGACATGCTGATTGGAAAATTAGCTGCCTTTCAGTTGAGTGAATTTGGTGAATCTTCACCTAAGAAAAAGTTTGCATTGAAAGCTATTGTATCTTGAAAAAACCAACAGAGAAAGAATGCGAGAGAGTTCCAAGAAGACATGCTATGTTGTGCCCGACCTAGGTTGGAGCGCATTAAGAATTGTTCATGTATTGAGGCCAACAAGTTGTAATTCATTTATTATGTGGCTGATAGAGTTGTTGATGTAAATCCATGTAGCAGATATATAAGAGAAATTGTGTCTTTATTGTAAATCTATGTGTGAGAGCATGTGTGCTCAAATTATGCTCGGTGTATGTGTTTGTAAGTGCGAATAAATATCATATGATCTGAGTCTAGAGGAGTGTGAAGAAGGTTGAGCGAAGTGTATTTGTGCCTAATCAGAACTAAAATTAGGCTTGTGAAGAAGCTAATTTCTCTGTTCATATTCATCAGATGGATTTAATTTGATTGTCTTATGTAAGGTAGTGAGCTTTCCCTTTGAGCAGTGAGCTCTAGGTAGTGTGCCTGAATGCAAGTGCGTTCTTATATTCATTCTTCATTATACTTTTAATAGGGTATAATTTTGTGGACTAACATCCACCGTGGTTTTCCCCCTTAACAGGGTTTCCACTTATAAAATCTTGGTGTTCATGTGTCTCTGATGTGTTATTGATTTATGCTTGCATTGTTAATTATCAGATCTAAGGTTAAAGGTTGATTAATGTTGAATATGTTTGATTTTGGTAAAAACTGATTCACCCCCGTCTCAGTTGTCTATCCTTGTTTTGCCAACAGTTGGTATCAGAGCATAGTTCCTCTAAAGAATTTTAACAACTTGAGGTGATCTGAGATGGCATCATACAAGAAGGATAGTCCTAGATTTGATGGTACAAACTACTCTCTATGGAAAGTTAGAATGGAGTGTCATTTGAAGTGCATTGGTGAGGATTTTTGGAAGATTACTTAGAATGCATATACTATTCCTCAGAATGGTCCCTCCTCTGAAGATAAGATCAGTCAAGTAGAAGTTAATACTAGGGCTATTGAAGCATTGTTGAGTGCTTTGATAGATTAAAAGATGACAAATGTGATAGATTTGAAGACTGCACATGAGATCTGGAAACAATTGGAAACATTGTATGAACGAGATGCACTAGTGAAAAGTGCTAAGCTACAAAGTCTAAAGGGCAACTGGGAGAGCATGAAGATGAGTGAAGATGAAAACATCTTTTCTTTTTTGCAAAAGGTAAATGAATTAGTGATGGACATTAGATGTGCTGGTGTTACCTTGGATGAAGAAGAGATTGTGGCTAAGATACTTAGATCTGTGCCTACTTCTTACAAAAGAAAAGCTCATGCTATTGACGAGCTTAGGACTATAAAATTTTTCACAAGAGTCATGCTGATTGGAAAATTAGTTGCCTTTGAGTTGAGTGAATTTGGTAAATCTTCACCTAAGACAAAGTCTGCATTCAAGGCTAGTGTATCCTTAAAAAACCAACAGAGATAGAATGCGAAAGAGAGTTCCAAGCAGACATGCTATGTTGTGCCCAACCTAAGTTGGTGCACATTAAGAATTGTTCATGTATTGGGGCCGAAAATTTGTAATTCATTTATTATGTGGCCGATAGAGTTGTTGATGTAAATCCATGTAGCAGATATATAAGAGTGATTGTGTCTTCATTGTAAATGTATGTGTGAGAGCGTGTGTGCTCAAAGTATGCTTGGTGTATGTGTTTGTATGTGCTAATAAATATCAGATCATTTGAATGTAGAGAAGAGTGTGAATAAGGTTGAGCAAATTGTATTTGTGCCTAATCGGAACTAAAATTAGGCTTGTGAAGAAGCGAATTTCTTTGTTCATAGTCATCAGATGGATTTAATCTGAATGTCTTATGTAAGGCAGTGAGCCTTCCCTTTGAGCAGTGAGCTGTAGGCAGTGTGCCTGAATGCAAGTGCATTCTTATATTCATTCTTCATTATACTTTTAACAGGGTATAATCTTGTGGACTAACATCCACCATGGTTTTCCCCCTTAACAGGGTTTGCACTTATAAAATCTTGGTGGTCTAGTGTCTCTGATGTGTTATTGATTTATGCTTGCATTGTTAATTATCATATCTAAGATTAAAGGTTTATTAATGTTGAATAAGTTTGATTTTGGTAAAAATTGATTCACCCCCGTCCCAGTTGTCTATCCTTGTTTTTCCAACAATTGGTATCAGAGCATAGTTCCTCTAAAGAATTTTAACAACTTGAGGTGATCCGAGATGGCATAATACAAGAAGGATAGTCCTAGATTTGATGGTACAAACTACTCTCTGTGGAAAGTCAAAATGGAGTGTCATTTGAAGTGCATTGGTGAGCCTTTTTGGAAGATTACTCAGAATGCATATACTATTCCTCAGAATGGTCCCTCCTCTGAAGATGAGATCAATCAAGTAGAAGTTAACACCAAGGCTATTGAAGCATTGTTGAGTGCTTTGATAGATTCAATGATGACAAATGTGATAGATTTGAAGTTTGCACATGAGATCTAGAAAAATTTGGAAACATTGTATGAACAAGATGCAATAGTGAAAAGTGCTAAGCGACAAAGTCTAAAGGGCAAGTGGGAGAGCATGAAGATGAGTGAAGATGAAAACATATTTTCTTTCTTGCAAAAGGTAAATGAATTAGTTATGGACATTAGATGTGCTGGTGAAACCTTGGATGAAGAAGACATTTTGGCTAAGATACTTAGATTTGTGTCTACTTCTTACAAAAAAAAATCTCATGCTATTAACGAGCTCAGGACAGTAACAAATGTCACAAGAGACATGCTGATTGGAAAATTAGCTGCCTTTCAGTTGAGGGAATTTGGTGAATCTTCACCTAAGAAAAAGTTTGCACTCAAAGCTACTGTATCTTGAAAAAAACAACAGAGATAGACATGCGATGTTGTGCCCAACCTAAGTTGGTGCGCATTAAGAATTGTTCATGTATTGGGGACGACAAGTTGTAATTCATTTATTATGTGGCCGATAGAGTTGTTGATGTAAATCCATGTAGCAGATATATAAGAGCGATTGTGTCTTCATTTTAAATGTATGTGTGAGAGCGTGTGTGCTCAAAGTATGCTTGGTGTATGTGTTTGTATGTGCGAATAAATATCAGATCATTTGAATGTAGAGAAGAGTGTGAATAAGGTTGAGCAAATGTATTTGTGCCTAATCGGAACTTTAATTAGGATTGTGAAGAAGCTAATTTCTCATTTCATATTCATCAGATGGATTTAATCTGATTGCCTTATGTAAGGCAATGAGCCTTCCCTTTGAGCAGTGAGCCCTAGGTAGTGTGCCTAAATGCAAGTGCATTCTTATATTGATTCTTCATTATACTTTTAACAAGGTATAATATGGTGGACTAATATCCACCGTGGTTTTCCACCTTAACAGGGTTTTCACGTATAAAATTTTGGTTTTCATGTGTTTCTAATGTGTTATTGATTTATGCTTGCTTTATTAATTATCAGATCTAGGATTAAAGGTTGATTAATGTTGAATAAGTTTGATTTCGGTAACAACTAATTCACCCCCATCTCGGTTGTCTATCCTTGTTTTGCCAACAATTGGTATCAAAGCATAGTTCCTCTAAAAAATTTTAACAACTTGAGGTGATCTAAGATGGCATCATACAAGAAGGATAGTCGTATATTTGATGGTAAAAACTACTCTCTGTGGAAAGTCAGAATGGAGTGTCATTTGAAGTGCATTGGTGAGCATTTTTGGAAGATTACTTAGAATGCATATACTATTCCTCAGAATGGTCCCTCCTATGAAGATGAGATAAATCAAGTAGAAGTTAATACTAGGGCTACTGAAGCATTGTTGAGTTCTTTGATAGATTCAAAGATGACAAATGTGATAGATTTGAATACTGCATATGAGATTTTGAAAAATTTGGAAACATTGAATGAACAAGATGCACTAGTGAAAAGTGCTAAGCTACAAAGTCTAAAGGGCAACTGGGAGAGCATGAAGATGAGTGAAGATGGAAACAAATTTTCTTTTTTGCAAAAGGTAAATGAATTAGTGATGGACATTAGATGTATTGGTGGTACCTTGGATGAAGAAGAGATTGTGGCTAAGATACTTAGATTTGTGCCTACTTCTTACAAAAGAAAAGCTCATGCTATTGATGAGCTTAGGACAGTAACAAATTTCACAAGAGTCATGCTGATTGGAAAATTAGCTGCCTTTGAGTTGAGTGAATTTGGTGAATCTTCACCTAAGACAAAGTTTGCATTCAAAGCTACTGTATCCTAAAAAAACCAATAGAGATAGAATGCAAGAGAGAGTTCCAAGAAGACATGCTATGTTTTTCCTGACCTAGGTTGGTGGATATTAAAAATTGTTCATTTATTGAGGCCGACAAGTTGTAATTCATTTATTCTGTGGCCGATTCAGTTGTTGATGAAAATCCATGTAGCGGATATATAAGAGTGATTGTCTCTTCATTATAAATGCATGTGTGAGAGCATGTGTGCTTAAAGTATGCTCGGTGTATGTGTTTGTATGTGTGAATAAAGATCAGATCATCTGAATGTAGAGAAGAGTGTGAAGAAGGTTTAGTGAATTGTATTTTTGCCTAATCGAAACTAAAATTATTCTTGTGAAGAAGCTAATTTCTCAGTTCATATTCATCAGATGGATTTAATCTGATTGTCTTATGTAAGGCAGTGAGCCTTCCTTTTGATCAGTGAGCTCTAGGTAGTGTGCTTGAATGCAAGTGCATTCTTATATTCATTCTTCATTATACTTTTAACAGGGTATAATCTTGTGGATTAACATCTAACATGGTTTTCCTCCTTAACAGGGTTTCCACTTATAAAATCTTAGTGTTCATGTGTCTCTGATGTGTTATTGATTTTTGCTTGCATTGTTAATTATCAGATCTAAGATTAAAGGTTGATTAATGTTGAAAAAGTTTGATTTTGGTAACAACTGATTCACCCCCGTCTCAGTTGTCTATCCTTGTTTTGCCAACAATTGGTATCAAAGCATAGTTCCTCTAAAGAATTTTAACAACTTGAGGTGATCCGAGATGGCATCATACAAGAAGGATAGTCCTAGATTTGATGGTACAAACTACTCTCTATGGAAAGTCAGAATGGAGTGTCATTTGAAGTGCATTGGTGAGCCTTTTTAGAAGATTACTTAGAATGCATATACTATTCCTCAGAATGGTCCCTCCTCTGAAGATGAGATCAATCAAGTAGAAGTTAATACTAGGGCTATTGAAGCATTGTTTAGTGCTTTGATAGATTCAAAGATGACAAATGTGATAGATTTGAAGATTGCACATGAGATTTGGAAACAATTGGAAACATTGTATGAACGAGATGCACTAGTGAAAAGTGCTAAGCTACAAAGTCTAAAGGGCAAGTGGGAGAGCATGAAAATGAGTGAAGATGAAAACATATTTTCTTTCTTGCAAAAGGTAAATGAATTAGTGATGGACATTAGATGTGCTGGTGAAACCTCTGATGAAGAAGAAATTGTGGCTAAGATACTTAGATCTGTGCCTACTTCTTACAAAAAAAAAGCTCATGCTATTGACGAGCTCAGGACAGTAACAAATGTCACAAGAGACATGCTGATTGGAAAATTAGCTGCCTTTGAGATGAGTGAATTTGGTGAATCTTCACCTAAGACAAAGTCTGCATTCAAAGCTACTGTATCTTGAAAAAACCAAAAGAGATAGAATGCAAGAGAGAGTTCCAAGAAGACATGCTATGTTGTGCCTGACCTAGGTTGGTGCGCATTAAGAATTTTTCATGTATTGAGGACAGCAAGTTGTAATTCACTTATTATGTGGCTGATAGAGTTGTAGATGTAAATCCATGTAGCGGATATATAAGAGCAATTGTGTCTTTATTGTAAATGTACGTGTGAGAGCGTGTGTGCTCAAAGTATGCTCGGTGTATGTGTTAGTATGTTTGAATAAATATTAGATCATCTGAATGTAGAGGAGTGTGAAGAAGGTTGAGTTAAGTGTATTTGTGCCTAATCAGAACTAAAATTAGGCTTGTGAAGAAGCTAATTTCTCAGTTCATATTCATCAGATGAATTTAATCTGATTGTCTTATGTAAGGCAGTGAGCCTTCCCTTTGAGCAATGAGCTCGAGGTAGTGTGCCTGTATGCAAGTGCATTCTTATATTCATTCTTCATTATACTTTTAACAGGGTATAATCTTGTGGATTAACATCTAACATGGTTTTCCTCCTTAACAGGGTTTCCACTTATAAAATCTTAGTGTTCATGTGTCTCTGATGTGTTATTGATTTTTGCTTGCATTGTTAATTATCAGATCTAAGATTAAAGGTTGATTAATGTTGAAAATTTTTGATTTTGGTAACAACTGATTCACCCTAGTCTCAGTTGTCTATCCTTGTTTTGCCAACAATTGGTATCAAAGCATAGTTCCTCTAAAGAATTTTAACAACTTGAGGTGATCTGAGATGGCATCATACAAGAAGGATAGTCCTAGATTTGATGGTACAAACTACTCTCTATGGAAAGTCAGAATGGAGTGTCATTTGAAGTGCATTGGTGAGCCTTTTTAGAAGATTACTTAGAATGCATATACTATTCCTCAGAATGGTCCCTCCTCTGAAGATGAGATCAATCAAGTAGAAGTTAATACCAGGGCTATTGAAGCATTGTTTAGTGCTTTGATAGATTCAAAGATGACAAATGTTATAGATTTGAAGATTGCACATGAGATTTGGAAACAATTGGAAACATTGTATGAACGAGATGCACTAGTGAAAAGTGCTAAGCTACAAATTCTAAAGGGCAAGTGGGAGAGCATGAAGATGAGTGAAGATGGAAACATATTTTCTTTTTTGCAAAAGGTAAATGAATTAGTGATGGACATTAGATGTGTTGGTGGAACCTTGGATGAAGAAGAGATTGTGGCTAAGATACTTAGATCTGTGCCTACTTCTTACAAAACAAAAGCTCATGCTATTGATGAGCTCAAGATAGTAACAAATGTCACAAGAGACATGCTGATTGGAAAATTAGCTGCCTTTGAGTTGAGTGAATTTGGTGAATCTTCACCTAAGACAAAGTTTGCATTCAAAGCTACTGTATCCTGAAAAAACCAACAGAGATAGAATGCGAGAGAGAGTTCCAAGAAGACATGCTATGTTGTGCCCGACCTAGGTTTGTGCGCATTAAGAATTGTTGATGTATTGAGGCCAAAAAGTTGTAATTCATTTATTATGTGGCTGATAAAGTTGCTGATGTAAATCCATGTAGCAGATATATAAGAGCAATTGTGTCTTCATTGTAAATGTATGTGTGAGAGTGTGTGTGCTCAAAGTATGCTTGGTGTATGTGTTTTTATTTGTGAATAAATATTAGATCATCTGAATGTAGAGGAGTGTGAAGAAGGTTGAGCGAATTGTATTTGTGCCTAATCGGAACTAAAATTAGGCTTGTGAAGAAGATAATTTCCCAGTTCATATTAATTAGATGGATTTAATTTGATTGTCTTATGTAAGGCAGTGAGCTCTAGGTAGTGTGCCTGAATGCAAGTGCGTTCTTATATTCATTCTTCATTATGATTTTAATAGGCTATAATCTTGTGGACTAACATCCACCATGGTTTTACCCCTTAACAAGGTTTCCACTTATAAAATCTTTGTGTTCATGTGTCTCTGATGTGTTATTGATTTATGCTTGCATTGTTAATTATCAGATCTAAGATTAAAGGTTGATTAATGTTGAATAAGTTTGATTTTGGTAACAACTGATTCACCCCCGTCTCAGTATTCTATCCTTGTTTTGCCAACAATTGGTATCAAAGCATAGTTCCTCTAAAGAATTTTAACAACTTGAGGTTATCTGAGATGGCATCATATAAGAAGAACAGTCCTAGATTTGATGGTACAAACTACTCTCTATGGAAAGTCAGAATGGTGTGTTATTTGAAGTGCATTGGTGAGGCTTTTTGGAAGATTACTTAGAATGCATACACTATTACTCAAAATGGTCCCTCCTCTGAAGATGAGATTAATCAAGTAGAAGTTAATACCAGGGCTATTGAAGCATTGTTGAGTGCTTTGATAGATTCAAAGATGACAAATGTGATAGATTTGAAGACTGCACATGAGATCTGGAAACAATTGGAAACATTGTATGAACGAGATGCACTAGTGAAAAGTGCTAAGCTACAAGGTCTAAAGGGCAAGTGGGAGAGCATCAAGATGAGTGAAGATGAAAACATCTTTTCTTTTTTGCAAAAGGTAAATGAATTAGTGATGGACATTAGATGTGTTGGTGAAACCTTGGATGAAGAAGAGATTGTGGCTAAGATACTTAGATCTGTGCCTACTTCTTACAAAAAAAAAGCTCATTCTATTAACGTGCTCAGAACAGTAACAAATGTCACAAGAGACATGCTGATTGGAAAATTAGCTACCTTTGAGTTGAGTGAATTTGGTGAATCTTCACCTAAGACAAAGTCTACATTCAAAGCTACTATATCCTGAAAAAACAAACAGAGATAGAATGCGAGAGAGAGTTCCAAGAAGACATAATATGTTGTGCCCGACCTAGGTTGGTGCGCATTAAGAATTGTTCATGTATTGAGGCCGAAAAGTTGTAATTCATTTATTCTGTGGGTGATAGAGTTGTTGATGTAAATCCATGTAGCGGATATATAAGAGCGATTGTGTCTTCATTGTAAATGTATGTGTGAGAGCGTGTGTGCTCAAAGTATGCTCAGTGTATTTGTTTGTATGTGTGAATAAAGATTAGATCATCTGAATGTAAAGAAGAGTGTGAAGAAGGTTGAGCGAAGTGTATTTGTGCCTAATCGGAATTGTAATTAGCCTTGTGAAGAAGCTAATTTATCAGTTCATATTCATCAGATGGATTTAATCTGATTGTCTTATGTAAGGCAGCGAGCCTTCCCTTTGAGCAGTGAGTTCTAGGTAGTGTGCCTGAATGCAAGTTCATTCTTATATTCATTCTTCATTATAATTTTAATAGGGTATAATCTTGTGGACTAATATCCACAATGGTTTTCCCCCTTAACAGGGTTTCCACGTATAAAATCTTGGTGTTCATGTGTCTTTGATGTGTTATTGATTTATGCTTGCATTGTTAATTATCAGATCTAAGATTAAAGGTTGATTAATTTTGAATAAATTTTATTTTGGTAACAACTGATTCACCCTAGTCTCAGTTGTCTATCCTTGTTTTGCCAAAAATTGGTATCAGAGCATAGTTCCTCTAAAGAATTTTAACAATTTGAGGTATCCAAGATGGCATCATACAAGAAGGATAGTCCTAGATTTGATGGTACAAACTACTCTCTATGGAAAGTCAGAATAGAGTGTCATTTGAAGTGCATTGGTGAGCCTTTTTGGAAGATTATTTAGAAAACATATACTATTCCTCAGAATGGTCCCTCCTTTGAATATGAGATCAAGCAAGTAGAATTTAATACCAGGGCTATTGAAGCATTGTTGATTGCTTTGATAGATTCAAAGATGACAAATGCGATAGATTTGAAGATTGCACATGAGATCTGGAAAAATTTGGAAACATTGTATGAACGAGATGCACTAGTGAAAAGTGCTAAGCTACAAAGTTTAATGGGAAAGTGGGAGAGCATGAAGATGAGTGAAGATGAAAACATCTGTTCTTTCTTGCAAAAGGTAAATGAATTAGTGATGGACATTAGATGTGTTTGTGGAACCTTGGATGAAGAAGAGATTGTGGCTAAGATACTTAGATCTGTGCTTACTTCTTACAAAACAAAAACTCATGCTATTGATGAGCTCAGGATAGTAACAAATGTCACAAGAGACATGTTGATTGGAAAATTAGCTGCTTTTGAGTTGAGTGAATTTGGTGAATCTTCACCTAAGACAAAGTCTACATTCAAAGCTACTGTATCAAGAAAAAAACAAAAGAGATATAATGCGAGGGAGAGTTCCAAGAAGACATTCAAGTATGCAGAAGAAATGAAGCGGATTGAAGATGAAGAAAGAGAGCTAGAAGAATGTGAAGCACTGATTATGAAAAAAGAAGCCAGAGGACAAGGTAAGTACAACTGAAAGCTACCTATTAAATGTTTCGCTTGTAGTAAGATAGGTCATTTTGCATCAAGATGTCTTGAAATAATTTCTATGTACAAACTTGAGGATACTAGATTTCAAAAGAAATGTTATTATGCTAAAGAAGGTGTAATTGATGATGAATCTGATAAATAAATTTGAAATGAAGATGAATGGGTATTTATTGCTATCAAGGAAAATAGTTCGGTGTCCACTGAATCAGCTAGTAGTCAGAATACTGAGAAAGCTCTTGTAGCCAAGATTGATGAGAAAGATGAAAGGGTGATTGACAGTGGATAGTCACATCAAATGACTGGTGACAAAAGAAAATTTCTAATTTTGGAAAAATACGATGGTGGTGTTTTAAGATTTGGAGATAATAATGCTGGTGTGATTTGTGGCAGAGGCACTATTTCTCTTGGAGATAAATGCAATACTGATGATGTTCTATATGTTGAAGGTTTGAAACACAATTTATTGAGTGTTGGACAGATGGTTGATAAAGGTTACAATCTTCAGTTCAAGTATGGTAAGTGCAAGATTTTTGGAATCTTAGGAAGTGTGATTACTTCAAGAACAAAGACAAGAGGTAATATTTTTCACTTGAATGTTGCTAGTGAAAGTTGTTTGATTGCTCAAGTTGATGTAAGTTGGCTGTGGCATAGAAGGTTGTGTCATGTGAACTTTGATAACATTGTAAAAATAAGCTCGACACAAGTAGTTAGAGATATACCTAAGTTAGTGAAGCCTACTAACATTATATGCAAGGAATGTCATATGGGAAAACAAACAAGAATTTCATTTTAGAGAAAACAATATCATTCAAATGGGGTATTGGATTTGGTACACATTGATCTATGTGGCCCATCCAAAATTAGAAGTCTACAAGGAGAAAGGTACTTTATGTTGCTTATTGATGATTATTCTAGAATGGTTTGGGTTTCTTTCTTAAGAGAAAACCATGAGGCATTAGAGAAATTCAAAATCTTTAAGGCTATGGCAGAAACTAAGATAGGTTTAAAAAATCAAATTTTTGAGATCAGATAGAGGTGGTGAACTCACTTCCTGAGAGTTCAATTCATTTTGTGAAGAGCATGGAATAAAAAGATAGTTATCTGCTCCCCAGACCCCACAATAGAACAAAATTGTTGAGAGAAAGAACAAAACAATTTTAGATGCTGCCAGAACTATGATGTTGGAAGGAAATATTCCTTATTCCTACTGGAGAGAAGTTATAAGTGTTGTAGTATACACTATCAATTGGTGAATGTAAATGGAAATTATGGTAAGCCTCCTTTTGAGCTATGGTTTGGCTATAAGCCTACTATTAAGTATTTCCAAATTTTTGGAAGTAGATGTTATATTAAAAGAAATGAAAACATTGGAAAGTTTGAAGCTAGAAGTGATGAAGGAATCTTTCTAGGTTACTCTACTAAGAGTAAAGCCTATCGGTGCTACAATAAAATATTGAAGAAGATGGTTGAAAGTGTAAATGTCAGAGTTGATGAGGACATCGAAAAATCATCTAGGTACTATGGATATGATTTAGATGATCAATAAGATAATACTGAAAATGGAAACAATGCGCAGAAACATAATCAAGTTCAAACTGTTTTGGTGAATCAAGAAAATCAAGAAGAAGAAGACAATGAAAATACAAAGAAAAAAATAGAACTCAAAACTCCAAAATATGTAAAGAGAATTCATTTTGAAATTTAGATCATAGGAGACAAGAAAAAAGGTGTACATACCAGAAGAAGAATTGTAGAAGAATATTGTCTAATATCCAAGATCAGGCCTAGAAATAGGGTGCTGGCAAGAAGTTGAGTCCACTTTTTGGCCAAAAAGTGGAAGTGTTTTCCCTGATTTTCAGAGTTTGACACATTTGACCTTAAAATTTGAAGCACTTAGAGATGAAATCTTCAAACAAGTCACTAATCATAAAATGTAGTACTCAGAGTCTAGTTTCCAAATATGTAATTTATTTCAATACCCACATTGTACAAATTGAGTTTCAATAGGCTTTTGTAAAAAACACTATTTAAAAGTAATTTTTTTAACCATACCATGCACGTGTACGTCATCCATATTTTGAATTAAGTTATCATATTTTTCTAAATACTTTTGGGAAAAGACTTGTCACTCACTGAAGCGTGCCCTGGATATTTTTTTGTAATTTTTTATTGAATTTTTTTTTTGTTAATTTTTTATCAGGCATATTTGTCGTTTAGAAAAATCATCGTGTACGACACGCATAAGATGACCTAAATTTATCATTTTTTGCATTTTTTTTTTAAAATTGAAAAGAATTGTTTGAAGTTTGCCCTTGTGCAATCCATTCATCAAAATATTATGTTGATCAAAAGTTATTAAAATGTAAAAAACACTGATATTTAAAGTTTATGGACCAATTTCATCAGAAATTAATTGAAAAATAGAAAAAATAATCCAATTGTAAAAAAAATTACATATTTGGAATCTACATTGTCTCATCTAAAATGGGTTTTAATTTCATCGAAAAATTATGCAAAAAAAGGCATCAGCCATATGCCCAAACTCAGTATTTTTTTGTGACATTGCTAGGACCTTTAACTTGCAAGTCAAACCAGGTCCAAAGCTTAGGTTCGGGTCGGCAAGCCTTTTCCCAAACCAAAAAACAAAACAAAAACCCGACCAAAAATTAAAATTTTAAAAAACGGGACCCCGCTTTGAAAACGGGATCCCGTTTCATAATATATATATTTTTTTTAATGAATTTAAGAAACGGGATCCCATTTCAAAACGGGATCCTGCTTTCTAAAATACAAGATCTCATTTCTTAAATTCATAAAAAAAATTAAAAATTATGAAACGGGATCCCATTTTTTGCAAGCCGATTTCATTTTTTTGCAAGCTGATTTCATTTTTTTTCCTAAGGCAAAAACTTCCACGTTTCATGGACTCATCTTTGTGCTTCTACCCAATATCAACAAAACATGTAAAGATGGACATTGGATGGAAGCAATGAAGGAATAATTGATGCAGATAGAAAAGAATGAAACATGGACTCTTGTTCCTAGACCTCAAGACAAAAATGTGATTGGAACTAAATGGGTCTTTCAGAATAAGCTAAATGAACAAGGTGAAGTGATCAGGAACAAAGCAAGACTGGTATGCAAAGGATACTCATAGATGGAAGGTATTGATTTTGAAGAAACCTTTGCCCTTGTTGCTAGAATTGAAGCTGTAAGGTTATTTCTTGCTTATGCTACATTCAATAATTACAAAGTCTATCAAATGGATGTGAAGTCAACATTTTTGAATGGTGAACTAGAAGAAGAAGTTTATGTTGAGAAAATAGATGGATTTCAATTGACTGATGAAAATGACATGGTGTGTCAATTGAAGAAAGCATTATATGGACTCAAACAAGCCTCTAGAGCTTGGTATGCTAGATTGGATAAATACTTGTTAAAACTTGCATTCTATAAAGGTACTGCTGACAACAATCTATATTTCAAGTTGGATCAGGATAAAGAGTTGATCATTGAAGTCTTTGTTGATGACATTATTTTTGAAGGTGATGATGATTTATGCATGACTTTTGTTGATGAAATGAAAAGTGAATTTGAAATGTCAATGATAGGAGAGCTGAAATTATTTTTAGGATTGCAAATTACTCAGTTAGATGATGTAATTTTTATATCTTAGTCCAAGTATGTGAAAGAGTTAATGATTTTTTTTGGTATGGAAGATTCAAAGCTAGTTGGTACACCCATGGTAATTGGATGTAAGCAAACATAGAATGATGATTCTCCTAAGGCTAATCAAACAAGATATAGGTCAATGATTGGTGGATCGCTATATTTAACTCAGACAAGACCAGACATTATGAATGTTGTGTGCATGGTTGCTAGATATCAAGCAAACCAAAAGAATCACATGTGACTGCAATAAAGAGAATATTCAAGTACTTGAAAGGAACTGTTGACTTTGGGTTATGGTATCCAAAGGATGATGATCTTACTCTAAATGTTTTTACAATGAAAATTGGGCACGTGATGTTAATGATAGGAAAATTACAAGTGGTGGTGCATTCTTCTTAGGGAAGAAGCTGGTGTCTTGGCTAAGGAAAAAGTAGAATTCCATTTCGTTATCTACTGCTACGGCAAAATATATTGCTGCTGCAAATAACTGTACCCAAGTGTTGTGGATGAAGCAGATGCTAAGAGATATCAGAATTGAATATGACAAGCCTATTGCTATAATCTGTGACAACTCAAGTGCCATAAAATTTTCTAAGAATCCAGTGCTACACTCTAAAACAAAGCATATAACTATTAAGTATCACTTTTTGAGAGACAAAGTGAGTAAGAAAGAGGTCAGACTAGAGTATGTGCCTACAAAGGAACAAATTATAAATTTTTTCACTAAACTATTGCCTAAGGATACTTTTGAGTACCTTAGAGGCAAGTTAGGGGTAATTTCCCCACCTAATTTGAACTAAGATGCAAGTCTTTGCATCAATATATTGAATCATAGTCAAATCTTGTTTCAAATTGATGTCATGGTGGCTGCTACTCAGGGGAGTAGTCAGATGATTCAGATATGTAGTTCAGAGCATGTGTACCTTTTCCATTGATGTCAAAGGGGGAGAGGAGA
The DNA here is from genome assembly GCA_007115665.2 of Sequoiadendron giganteum. Classification (NCBI taxonomy): domain Eukaryota; kingdom Viridiplantae; phylum Streptophyta; class Pinopsida; order Cupressales; family Cupressaceae; genus Sequoiadendron; species Sequoiadendron giganteum. The sequence goes on from CM021104.1 coordinate 492,689,351, forward strand.
AATGTGAAAATATGGGAAAAGATTAAAATAGGAAAAGAGTATTGGAAACAGGTGCCTCAACTTTTGGTTTGGAACCTTTGTTTAAGACTTGGTGGATTTCCTTCATTTCTAGCCTTTATAGCTCTACCATTGGGGGCATCTCTTGGAGGTGCAGTTGCATAGTTTACCGCCTTACCATGAGCCTCCTTCTTTCAATTCATGTTTGGGCAGTGTTACCACCATACCATGACAAACTCCTCGCCGTTCGACGGTTGCACGGTGAAGGGTGATAGTCAGGCAGATAAAAAACTACCTCCATATGGTGGGGGTCGTTCGGAGAAGGCATGGTGGTGCGGTAGACTGTGGTAGTCAGAGAGAATTTTTACCACCATACTGCGATGGCCTTTTGGCCATGTCATGGTGGCGGGGTAAGCCATGGCAGTTGGCATAGTAGTTTACCTCCTTACTGTGAAGGTCTTGCGGTCAAGGCGTGGTGGGCTCGACGATCAGCATAGGCGGTTACCTCCTTACCATGGAGGGTTTCTCATAGCTCGACGGTTATGCGGTGAAGGTGGCGGGTTGGTGGTTGACTACCTACTGTTATACTACGGTCATCTCATTGCTCAGTCACGGTGGTGCGGTATGTCTACCGTCAGACCGCGAAGGCTTAGTCTGAGCTAGGCGATAGTGCAGTACACCGCTCTACCATGAGGGTCGATTGACTAGCTTGTGGTGGCACAGTAAGAGGTGCTCATTGCTTGTTTGATTGATTTGACTCGATAAGAAGTGGTGAATGAATGGCAAGATGACATGTGGCAAGTTATCAATGACTGATTGGCCAAAGCTTGAAGAAGTGGAAGCATTAACTACAAAATGTGTTTCAGCGGGTGACAAGATCCAATTATGGCAAACAAAATTAAATGCAGGATGGCCAGATACGTGATTGTAGGGCGACTTGGACAGGAAGAGATCAGATTTGTCTGTCAGTGAGAAGGTGTATAATTAAGATACCCGATTGGTTGTTGATTGTAACAAGTAACAGTCGAATGATTGTATAGTCACTAAGGTGATGGCGAGGAATTCATTGTATGTTGTAAGAGCATTGTAACAGTGAGTGTATTCGAATGGAAGTCTTCTACTGTGACCTAACTATCAGAGAGTGAGGTCTGTGAACTTTGTATGTAATCTATTTACTATAATACAAAGTGACTTCTCTTGGTGTGGTGGGTTTTTCTCCCGAAAGGGTTTTCCCATGTATATTTGGTGTTATCTTTGTGTATGTTTTATTTTTGTTACTCTTGTTATCCTATATGTGTGCATCTTAAGTGTATGAAAGTTTTAAAAGAAGGTTTTTTGCACTTCTCCTCTGAGGTATTAGTGTTAGGAAAGTGTATTCCACAAATCTGCATTTCCTTTCAAGTGGTATCAGAGCCTGGCCAGTGGTGTTATCCTTGTTATTAGGGATGGTTTTTTATGCTAATACTATGGGAGTCTTGCAAAGTTAGAACCAAGTTTCGTTTGAGATGGCAAGTAGATCAGGTAGAGTAGAGATTGAAAAATTCAATGGTGGCAACTTTGAGATGTGGAAACTCAAGATGGAAGACTTGTTAGTTGACAAAGACCTCTGGGTTGTTGTGTCTAGAACTATGCCACAAGACATGAAACAAGAGGATTGGGACCTCACTGATATAAAACATAGAGGTCTAATAAGACTTTGTCTGGCTGATTCTGTACTCCTGAGCAACCATGAGGAGAAGTCTGTAGCTTCATTATGGAAGACACTTGGTGACATTTATCAGGGAAAGTCTCTGGTGAATAATTTATTCCAGAGGAAGAAGTTGTACTCCTTGAAAATGGAAGACGGAGCATATGTTGTAGATCATCTGAACTCATTTAATATGAGTGTTTCTCAGTTGGCATTTGTCCGTGTGAAGATATAGGAGGAGGATCACTGCATGCTTTTGTTATGTTCATTACCTGACACTTGGGATCATCCGGTGATGGCTATTGGAAGTACAAAAACTACTTTCAAGATGGAAGATGTGGTTTCCTCACTACTGTTAGAAGAAATGTGGAGGAAGTCTTCAAAGATGGCCAAAGAGGCCCTTGCTATTCGAGGTAGATTGAAGGAGAAAGGCAAGAAGAAGGAAAAGAAGTTTAAATCCAAATCTGAAGGGAGATCAAAGTCTCCTAGTAAAAATTCCAAGGTGAAATGTTGGAACTGTGGGTAGCCTGGTCATATCCGAAAGGATTGTAAGGAGAAGAAGAAGAAGAATAACTTTTCAGACAATGAATCTTCTTAGAGTGATGCAGATGCCTTCATTGCAGCCTTGGTGACTCAAGCATCAGATAATGTCTAGTTGATTGACTCAGGTGCATCTTTCCATATGACGTCTCATAGAGAGTGGTTCACTAAATATGAAAAGTATGATGGTGGAAAGGTGTACCTGATGAGTGACTCAACTCTGGAGATTGTTGGCCGTGGAAGAGTCAAAATACAATTCCCTAATGGAAGAACCAAAGGGATTGGTGATGTACTACACATACTAGGTTTGGCTCGTAACTTACTTTCTATCAGAATGCTGAATGATGCTGGTGTGGAAGTTTCTTTCTCGAGTAAAGGATGTAAGATGAATAGAGGCGCAATGGTGCTGGCTAAGGGTGTACGAATTGACACTCTGTACAAGATGGATGCATGTCCTATTCAATGTAATAACGTCTCTATTACGGAAGAACCAAAGGGATTGGTGATGTACTATACATACTAGGTTTGGCTCATAACTTACTTTCTGTTAGTAAGCTAAATGATGCTGGTGTGGAAGTTTCTTTCTCGAGTAAAGGATGCAAGATGAATAGAGGTGCAATGGTGTTGGCTAAGGGTGTACGAATTGGAACTTTGTACAAGCTGGATGCACGTCCTATTCAATGTAACAATGTCTCTGTAAAGTCAAACAAAGTTGGTCGTATAGGGAAGGAGGATGAAGCTCTTTTGGATGCAAATGCCTTGGAGGTGAAACTCCTAGAAGAAAATACCATGTTGTGGCATCATAGACTCTGTCACATAGGTGAGAAAGGTTTCAAAACCTTGAAAAATAAAAATCTTATTGAAGGGCTTGTTGATTGTAACCTTGAGTTCAATTTTTGTGAATACTACATTTATGGAAAGCAACATCATGTTTCATTTTATTCGAGTCCTCATAAATATTTTGGTGTACTGGATTGTGTTCATTTTGATGTATTTGGTCTAGTGAATGTTCCTTCATTATCAAAATCTAGATATTATGTTTCTTTTATTGATGATTATTCGAGAAGGGAATTTATATCATGAAGTATACTTTTGAATTAACATTGGAAATATTTTTTTTATGTGCACATGTTTGAATAAACTTTGAAATTAATTTTTGTATGTAAGTATAGACTAGCTTTGGCATGCTTGACGTTTCAAGAATTTATGTCATGTGTATTATTGAATTAACTTGGTGCTAAGTATGCTTCAAATTTCGCATGCTTGAACTTTATAAGAATACTTCTATTCTCTTTACACATGTGTTTGAACTTTGGCACACTTAAACTTTTTAATCATTTGCATCATGTGCATGATTGAATTAACTTTGTGTTAAGTGTGCTTCAATTTTTTTATTTTTTAACTTTATCATTCACTTTGTGCATGTTCATGATGTGTGTTCGAACCAAATTTGGTATTCAATTTCTTGTGAGCTATATTTTTAAGCTAGCATTGGAAATCACTTTTTATGTGCATGTGTTTAAACAAACTTTAGGATTCACTTTATGTGTATGTATCTAGAGTAACTTTGGTATACCTAAGCCTTTAAGAATTCATGGCATGTGTATTTTTTGAATTAACTTTGTGTTAAGGTTGCTTCAAATTTGGCACATGTGTTTGATCTTTATAATTGTTGATATTCCTTTTACATGTGTATTTGAACTTTGACATGCTTGAAACTTTAAGCTTTTACATCATGTGCATGATTGAATTAAATTGTGTTAAGTGTGCTTCAAATTTCATGCATTTGGACTTTAGCATTCATTTTGTGTGTGCATGATGTGTATTTTAATCAAATTTGGTTGTAACAATTTTTTGCATGAAGTATGTTTTGAACAAACAATGGAAATAATTTTTTTATATGCACATTGAACAAAGCCAAGCCAATGAATATGGTACTTGGCACTTTGAAAGGGGGAGAAGAGCTGCTTATGGATTTTAAAAAATAGTGTAGATTTCTTGCAGAAGCTAAGAGAGAATGGGAAGAAGGTAGGAAAGTATGGTAGGACCATGTAAAAAAGTTGTAGGTGTCAACCACCTCTAGTTGACATATTTCTCACTTTCTTTGTATTTCATTATTTTTGTTTAAATTTTTGTACATATGTGGACTATATAGTGTTGTTTCTAGTATAATTTTTGGGTTTTTTATTTGGTACATGAATCAAGGGGAATCAATCCATCCTTTTCAGATTGCATATTTACAAATATTTCTGAGGGGGAGTTCCGATGAAATTCATAACAGTTGTATAGGCTTCCTTTGCCCTTGATGTCAAGGGGGGAGAATGTTTTGGAGATTTTTGGCATGTTACCATCAATGAAAAAGGGGGATATTGTTAGAAGAATGTCATTGATTCTATTGTTGGCAACATGAGCATGAGGGAAAAGCAAAGGTATATAATGATATTTTTCAACATTGTCATTGATGTCAACATTGAACCTTATGTGAAGATTCTGGTTGCAGACCATTTTGATTAGTTCTAACAGGTTTTTCAGTTGTTAAGGGAGATATTATTGCAAGAAGGATTGATCTAAAAAAGTAAGTTGTGTTGGAAATTGACTAAGTGCCAGTATTGTTGATTTAGTGTAACAATGTGTCAATTTTTGGGTCTGCAATGGTTTGTGAATAAAAGTTTCAATTTGTACTTCTAACGTTATTTTGGTGGATGTTAGAGGTATCTAATTCCAAGATTCCATCATTGTTTTTACAAGTGGATTGAAAATTATGAGTAAAATAATTTCGACCTGGAAAATTACAGTGTGGGAGATTTCACACTTCTCTGTGGATGAGTCTTTGGCTTTGCACTTTTGAAGATAAGTTTCCAGATGGCAGTAGAGTATGAATTTCAGTTAGCATTAAGTTTTGAGATCCACACATCAAGATGTGGATACATAGTTGAAGGTTTTTATTTTTTAGGTCTTATGTCATGCTGACCCAACATGTTTCATGTTGTGCGAAGGTTAAATAAGTATTACGGTCTTATATGGGATCTATTATAGGTCTATGTCAACCTATATTAAGTTTTTTTGAGTTTTGAATCTTGGTATTAGATATATATGAAATTTTTTAAGTCAACAAGTGAATATTATTAGAGCAGTGAGAATTTAAGTTGTGAATGTTGGGTAGAAGATTAAGGTGATGCGAATGCAAAGGAAAGTAGAGTGTTAATTTTGAATAAAATAAAGTGTGTAAAGTTAGTTTATTGAGCTTCATTAGAGCTATATTTTATGCATATGATAGATGTAATTGCAATAGTTCAGAATAGGTTGTGAGCCACATTTTCCCTTCTATATTTTTCTTTGTGGGTAGTGAGTCCACTTGCAGTGAGCACTTCTGTAAATATACTATAATTGGTTATAACATATTGTGAGCTAACCCTCACCGTGGTTTTTTCCATTTTGGGTTTTCTAAGTAAAAATGATGGTGTTCATGTGTTGTGTGTTGTTGTTAATGTCTCATTCTTTCTTTCTTTATTACAGTTGAATATGATTTGGTGATTAGATGTTTAATGTTTGAAAGATTTAAGAGAATATTGATTCACCATCCTCTCAATATTCTGGGTGCTCAACAAATATTTCCCTCAAACATAGGAAAATCTAGGCTTACTTGAAAGCTAGGGAGGAATCGACCACTAAAATTTTATTTAATGATGAAGTTGATGAAATAGCATATTCTTGGACTTCTATAAATTATTTAAATCAATTTTTTGGCTAGTCCATAAATACTTCTTTGATTATTTTCTTGATCATCACATGTATCTCCTCTTGTGTTGGTTTTTCAATTTTCAAATGACTTAGTTGGTAGTATGATGGTTCTGAAGATTTGTGTGAAAGCTCAAATACTATGATCATGAATTTATCTAATACCACTAACTTGAGGCCTAGGTTGAAACTTGATAGAAAACTCTCTAAATGAGGATCTTAATGAAATTGTGTGTTTACATAAGATTTTTGAGTTAGACTTAATGTGATCTAGCCTATAAGTGTGTTCGATCCTACTACAATCATGATAGCAACCATAGAAGTTTTGACTAAATTATGGTTACCACAAATTATGAACTTGTAAATATTCCCTTGCAACACTACTAGAGCACATGAAAAATGCATAAATGATAGATGGATGATTCTTATGTTCCCATAAGCCTCTAGTGTCATAAATCATGGAATTTTTATCATAGTTATCACAAACCATGAGAATGTCCTAAAAATACCATAGGATCCATTGTTGGTAGATATTCATGAATCATAATCCTCCCAACATAAAAAGTAACTCTTCATTTGACTATTTTCGCCCATGACTAATGGGGTTCAATGTAACTCCTAAGAACTCCATGTGGGTGTAATATTATCTTGTATACACTTCTTACAAATGGTTATGAGAAATCATTCAGAGATGATAGGCACGGTCCACCTAGCAACCCTATGTTCATTGACTTATTACTATCATAATAAAACCAGTAACACGTGATAGAGAGTGCCAATAATGGAATCCAAGTGGGATTTCATTTTTCTATGTGGGTGCATTATTTTATAAAATTAAAATATTAAATAACTCAGTTAAACCTATAAGTTATAAGGTGTACAACACATTGTCCTTTGGTCCCAACAATATCCCACTTAAATGTTGGGAATATATTTCATCTGCCTTGCATTTCTAATATTCATATTTCTAATTTGTATTACTATGTGCCTACAAAAATGGGCATCCCACCTTGTAATGTGTACTTGACAAGTTGTAAGTAACACAAGTAGTGTCATAGAAGTCATAATTGAGACTTTGACACTTGTAAAGTATGAAAATATGTTAATTTGGTTAAAGAACATGAATAGATGGAGTTAGACATGGATTAGAAATCCAAGAAGGACCTTTGATCAATGCATGAGAAAATATTGTTGAAAACATAGATACATCCAAGGTTTTTGGAGTAAATTTGCTTGTGGTTTTAACACAGTATTGGAAACTATCCTTGGTTCCAGTTTTGAGCTTTCCTATATATTAAATGTATGATTTTATAGTTTATAGATAAATGGGGATGGATGGGAGCATATTTGTAGGGTTTCTTTATTGTATTTCCACCCCAATTGAAGTCTTTTTGCTCATGGCTATGATATTGTAGTATGGCAATGGATGTATGATCAAGATGTTGCTAGTTTATTCACACAATGGAGAGAATGTGTTAGAGGATTGGGTTTTTGGTGAATTGAATTTGTGAAGCCAAGTATTTTTGAATTCCTTGTACTCTTGATGAAGCATTGATACTCTATAAACATATCAAGTAATTATTTTGTTATTAAATAATACATTGTGTGTTCTTTGGAGGTTAGGTTTTTCTTGAAAGGGATTCTTATGATATATCTTATTTTGTACTATAGTAGATTTATATTTGTCTATTATTTTCATTATTTCTTTTATGGGGTTAATGTAGAAATTATTAGTTTCCTTTCACTTGGTATCAAAGCTCAGTTTTGATGCTTTGATACTAGTGATTTTATGTGAATAGTTTCTTTCATTGTATACATTACAAGAAACAGAAGGGGTTCTCAAAATAGTGAAATAGTACTATTGTTTAATCCAAATAGCCATCTTGCATCACCTAAACTTCATTAAATGTCCATGGATTTTGTTAATTCATTAACATTCATAGTAGCATTCACATTCTTGCATTAACATTTATAGCAGTATTCACCTTCTCAACCATAGCCATCTCAACCTACACCATATCACAAAGTTATATTGTACATCAAAGTGTAAATTCTAATCATGGAAGGTAGGGCTATTGGCCAAGTTGATGGCACTCTAATTCTCACACTAAATCAACACTATATCTTAACTTAGCCCAACAAACAAACACAAGATTCAAATCCATATTGCTTCTTTACAAAGATGAATAGTTGTCATGTATTCTACCTCCACTGTTGAAAGAGAAAATTCACAACATATATTTTTCTTATGCAATTGATCACACCATTGAATAGAGAAAAAAAATATCCATTTGTAGATCTCTTTCTATCCACCTATTGCACCAAATAAAAATCCATGAATCCCTATATATCAATTAAATCTTGTTCAAGTATGGACCTTCCTAGTCACAAATAAAACATTCTAATGTGTCTAAAAATCACTTGAAGACCCTTTTCACCTTATATTACAATGCTCCTTTTCCAAATTGGACATATACCTAGATTTAATATTCTCTTCTTGGGCAATGTCTAGTTAAGTTCAAACCATAACATACATAATACTTCTAACTAAACTTGAATAGGGAATGTGGCTTATGTGCTCTATTGTACTTTATGTTGAAGTACACTGCTCAATTGAAATATTTATTCCTCTAGGAATGGAGACACTCACCCGTTTGTAATCTTACATCATATTCCATTGCAAAACAAAGGTAACATAGCTATTTTGACTAGCCCAAAGTTTTGGGTTAGCTCTATCCCTCTTGATTTCCATCTTTGAGATTCATTATGTACCCCCAAATCCTTCATTTTAAATTTTAATGAAAGATAAGATTCATAGACCATTTCATAAATAATTTCATTATTATTACCAATCAAGACATTATCAACATAAAGACATCATTGACAATTGTAATTCCCTAATGAAATTCTTTACTCATTGTCGTATACATGTGGTCAAGGAGGGCAACCCTTTTGTTGATTGTGCAACCAACAAGGCACTCAAATGTAATAGGTGGACCTGATGGGAGTACAATCAATTGATTTTCTCATTGAAAGATAGAGTGCTAAAAGATAAGTATGATAATGTGTATAACTTATAAAGTTGAGAAAAGGGATCGACATAGGAGGATTATGCGATCTTGTGCCATAAAGGACTCTTACTATAATAATGATATTTTTGGTACATCTAGTAGAATGAAGATTTCCTCAAGTGAGAAGGGAAATTATTATTTCATTCCCAAGAATATAATGTATCACATGGCTAATATCAAAGCAAAGGCTAGTGTCAAATCCAAGTGTAACGACATGCTTAATTTCTAATCTATCCTCCAAATTGAAGATCAACTTGCTATGAATAATCAAGATGAATTTATTGTTTCTAATGATAATAATGAATTTTTTTCTTGGGGGAAATGAGATAACGTCCATCTCTTTAAGAAATTTCTCGAAATTCATTTCAGAAAGATATTATTTTCAAAACACAAGAAATAGTGTGATCTGCAAGTTTAGAAGGTTTCTAAGGTGTAGTGGTGTTATTAGGAAAGGTTTGTAGAAGATTAATCCTAAAACCTTACAGTGCTCTAAAACGGGTGGTCCTAGAAAGCAAACAAAACCCCTGAATTGTCAAGCTCCAAGGCAAAATGTTGATAATTGTAGGTTCTTTAGTCAAGCGTGAATGGATCCTTTTTTTGAAACCATGAAAGGGTACAATGAGAGCCTCACAATGAAATTCACCAACTTATGGAAAAAGGGGCATGTTGCTATAGGGGCTATTAGATTTGGGGTGACAAATTAGTTCATAGCAGAGGTGACGGGCCTACAAAACTAGGGTATTAAGGTTGTAAATACGAGTGAAGCTAATTACCAATTGTTTGTTGATAATTTCGTCTATGATGGCGAGAATCTCACTAGGTTTCGAAATGGGTATGTGTAGCTCAAACTCCAATCACCCTGTGCTCTTTTCAATATGTTTGTGATGAGATACTTTACTCTTGAAGGTAGATATATGATTTTACATGCATATAACTTTCCTTTGTTGAATCATATCCATCATAATGAACCTATAAATTTTCCTTTTTATCTGCTCTCATCTCTCCAACAAAACATAGAAAATGGTGTGCACTATCTCCTGTGTCAAGGCCTTATGCTCACTCTTTATAAAAATTCCCTAGCTCTAAATCCTCATGGTAATCTCTTGGAAGCTAGACAGGAGATTCAAGATCAAAATGCTAGGAAAAATGTTGAACCCCTTTGTGGTGGCTAGCCCCATCCTAGAGCCCAACCCTAGGCCCCCACCCCAAATTGTTGAACGTAATGAGAATCACCTTGGTAAAGTCTCTTTCTCTGTTGCTGAAAATCCCACTCCCTCAACCCGTGTGGGTAAGAAAACTCTTTCTAAAAATTCCCTCAAGCTCGAATTGGTAAAAGCTACTCCTGAAAAGTGCAAGCATTCTCTGCTTCTTCTTGAACCTCCTAAGTCCAAGAAACTGAAAAAATAATTGAAAAACCAAAATGTGGTTACCACTATACAAGAAGATAAAGATTTCTTTCAAATCGAGGATGAGGAGGAAAGGAAGTTGAGTCTGGGCAGTGGAAGCCAAAGATCTACTTGCCTTGCAAAGGCTACTTCCCAGGATAAAAATGGTGAATAGAAAGCCATATTTTAATTGGAGGAAGAGTTGGAGGTTGAAGAGTTTGAGGCTCAGTTTGATGAAGATAGTGAGGAAATGGACTTTGAAGAGACAAATTACGATATGGTAGAGGATGAAATGGAGGAGGAAAAAGAAGTTAATGAGGAGGAAGATGAAATTGAAGAAGAACCAAGGAAGAAATTATTGAAAGCTTATGAAACTGTGAACAATGCTAAAGATACTAACATTGTTGATGATTCTAATACTGAATTTTTTAAAAGTAGGTTGACTTACATGTAGGTCCAGATGGATGATATGGAGAAAGCCATTATTACTCTAATGAGAGTAACTAATGGTCTCATATGTAGGGAAATTTTTGGTGTTGTCTCAGGCCAAACCAAGATTATAAAAAAGCTTAAGAAGATGGGAAAGTTCGATGAGATGAAGGACTAGGATGAAGATGAGGGACCTGATTGGAGGGAGTATGTCTCCCAAATTGGAGAGTACTAAGACCTGATTGCTAAAGCCAAATAATGGCTCTTTTTCTTTCTTCTGGTTATGGTTGCTTTGAATTTTTTGGCACTCTGTTTTACTATATCAGACTGCTATTTTAAGATAGCTTTTTTATGGTTGAGAACCTGGTAGACTCTCACGGACCTTATTAATGGTCTTCGTACTATTAGATGCTTTAGTAGTAGTACTCTATTTTTTATTAAGTATATATTGGTTCTATGGTTACAGTTTTTGATAATCGGCCTATGTGCCACCTTGGTTGTTCTTGTTTATTGCTACTAGCTAATGCTATATTCCTAGCTTGTTTCCTTTTTTGAGTTTTTGGCTTTGTAACCATGGGATCAGGGCCCTTCCCTAATTAATTAATAAAAAACATAAACAATGATAATAATAAATTGATTACCTATTTTCTTGCAATAAACATGTCAATCTAATTAAGCTCTAACAAATCCTAATTTTTTTTAAAAATGAGTTGAAAAAAACCTATACCAAATTTAGAGGGGCTATTTTAGACCATAAAGTGGTTTCTTTAATATGAAAATATTGTCTTAACACTTCACTAAAAAGTGCTTTGGTTGTAACATTTATACCTCCTCTTGCATATCTCCATGCGAGAGTTATTTTAACATCTATATATTCAACCTTAAGGCAAAAAATAAAAAAGATAAAAAAAATATGCTAGATGTAATATTTATAAAAGATGAAAACATCTCACCAAAATAAATTTATCTAATTGGGAGTAACCCTTAGACTATAACCTTTCCTTGTGCTTCTGGGTGATCCCACAATACTGGTTTACAATTTTTGGGCAAACTGGACACTAAACTGATTTTTTTTAACTAAATCTTCACTTTCAGGCTCCTATAGCGGATAAACTATGAGGAATTTGAAGAAGATGAAAACTAGTGATTTGTGACATTTTGTCTATAAATTATAAATATATATTTTTCAAAAAAATTGGAACTATATTGCACTTATTTTTCTATCTCCTTCGAAAAATAGCCTTTTTAATAAAACAACATTTTTAAGGAGTAACCTCACAGTATACAACATAAATATTTTTGTATGAAAGATAAAATTCTATTTTTTTTTTTTAATTTAGATTTGTAATTATGATAAATAGCACTTTCATTTGGTTTCATAGTTTTTTATTAAATATTTTTTCCTTAATCAAGTTTCGAAGTCAAACTAATTGCAATTGAAACATAGTTATACTATATACAATATAACTTTTTTTGTATGTATCAAAATTCAATTTTTTTTTTAATGGATCAAGGACATCAATACCCAGCTTAAACATATTTTTTAAAATTTTATTTTGATAATCTGCTATATTTCCACATGTGCAAAACATAGAGCTTGATTTTCGGTGAAAAACCTATGTTTAATAAAACTAGAAAAACACATACATAATAAAACCAAAACATACTAAAATTACATTCATTGGATAGATCGTTCCAAGGACTACCATGATCATTTGAAATAAATTTTAAATGAATTCATTTGATCCCCCAAAAGGTAAATCAAAAGTGATTTTTTATCAACATTTTGATAGGTGTAAAGAGACTCCATTATAGGTATGGTTTAAAACTAGTGGGGTTCTATCCAAGGGGGTTTGATCTAAGGTGGTTTGATCAAACCCTCTTAAATTGAAATCCTTAAAATGGAACGTTTAAAGTCTTAAATCATTATATTTTCTAAAAATATGTGATTTCAACAAAAATTAGAATCTCCGAAAAATTGTAAACCAACTTTATGGGATCACCCTTCTGGATCTTACCAATTTCACTAGATATTTTTTTGAAAAATCATTTGAACCCAATGGGTTTCATATCCAAAGAAAGCATCACCAAGTCTCAAGTATTGTTCTTCTCTAGTGTGACCATATCCTCAATCGTGACCCTTTTAAAGAGCCTCTTTTTCAAAATGCTTACCTCCACAAATTTGATCTCCTC